>JAIUJO010002767.1:0-56900 GCA_023846275.1 Vanilla planifolia
CGGCCCGCCTGCACGGGCTGCTGTTCCAGGCGTTCGTGGAGTCGGACGCGTACCGCGAGCAGTCCGCCGCCGAGCCGGTGGTCTGCATCAGCGTCTCCACGAGCCAGACCTACCGCCAGACCGGGACCGTCCACCCGGTCCTCGGCGCCGAGTACGCGCACGAACGGTCCTCGCTCACCGACGACTACTTCGGCCGGATGGGCATGGAAGTCCGCTACTTCATGCCGCCGGGTGCGAAGGCGCCGCTCGCGTTCTACTCGCGCGGCGACGTCGTCCGTGACTACTCGGACCTCAGCTGGTCGGCACGATCGCCACCATGGAGACGTTCCAGAAGATCTACCGGCCGGAGATCTACAACGCCGACGCGGTCGCCCCGAGCACCTTCCGGCCGAGCCTGACCAGGACGGACTGGACCACGACCGGCATCGTCTACGACCGCGAGGAACGCAGCCGCCTCGGCGTCACGCAGGGCCGGTGGACCGAGGAGCACCTCGTGGAACCCCACCGCGAGCTGCTCGAGCGGTGGGCTGCCGGCCACGCCGCTCCCGTCCACTGACGCCGTCGCACGCTCGGCACCGACCGACACCCCGAGCCCCGATGTCGACACCGCCACACCCGCACCACTGCCCGCCACTCCACGAACCGACAGGGACCCCGCCCGCTATGACCGCTCTCCTGCCCACCTCGATCGTCGGCAGCCTGCCGAAGCCCTCCTGGCTCGCCGAGCCGGAGCGGCTCTGGTCCCCCTGGCAGCTCGACGGAGCCGCCCTGACCGAGGGCAAGCAGGACGCGCTCCGGGCCGCTGTCACGAGCAGGAGCGCCACGGCATCGACATCGTGAGCGACGGCGAGCAGACCCGCCAGCACTTCGTCACGACGTTCATCGAGCACCTCGACGGCGTCGACATGGACCGCAAGGAAACCGTCCGGATCCGCGACCGGTACGACGCGTCCGTCCCCACCGTCGTCGGCGCCGTCAGCCGCCGCCAGCCCGTCTTCGTCGAGGACGCCGCGTTCCTCCGTGCGCAGACCGACCGCCCGATCAAGTGGGCGCTCCCCGGGCCGATGACCATGATCGACACGCTCTCCGACCAGCACTACAAGAGCCGCGAGAAGCTGGCGTGGGAGTTCGCCACGATCCTCAACCAGGAGGCACGGGAGCTCGAGGCAGCCGGAGTGGACGTCATCCAGTTCGACGAGCCCGCGTTCACCGTCTTCCACGACGAGGTGCAGGACTGGGGCGTCGCCGCGCTGGAGCGCGCTGCCGAGGGGCTGCGGGCCGAGACCGCCGTGCACATCTGCTACGGCTACGGCATCGAGGCGAACAACAAGTGGAAGGCGACGCTCGGCGCGGAGTGGCGCCAGTACGAGCAGTCGTTCCCGCTCCTGCAGCAGTCGTCGATCGACATCGTCTCGCTCGAGAGCATCCACTCGCACGTCCCGCTCGAACTCGTCGAGCTCATCCGGGGCAAGAAGGTCATGCTCGGGGCGATCGACGTCGCGACCGAGGTCGTCGAGACGCCCGGAGGAGGTCGCCGAGGTCCTCCGCCGGGCCCTCGAGTTCGTCGACGCGGACAAGCTCATCCCCAGCACGAACTGCGGGATGGCTCCGCTGCCGCGCGGCGCGGCGCTCGACAAGCTCGGCGCGCTGTCCGCCGGCGCCGCGATCCTGCGGAACGAACTCGCCGGTGCCGCGGTGTCGGCAGGGCGCTAGCGTCCCGCGCGCGGGGCGAGGCGGAGCGTCAGGCGGGAGCGTTGACTACGCCCATGATCACGAAGAGCACGATCCACGAGATCGAGGGCGCGACCGTCCGGACCGGGACGGCGCGTCGGTCGGCAAGGTCGCGCAGGTGTTCCCCTCCGACGAGGACGGCAGCGCCGCGTTCGTCAGCGTCGGCACGGGCTCCTCGGGCGTCACCCCACGCTCGTCCCGGTCGAGGACGCCACCTTCGACGGCACCGACCTGCACCGTCGGCTACACGAGAGCGCGATCACCGGCGCCCCCTCCCCCGGAACCGGAACACCCTGTCCGTCACCGAGGCGAACGCGGTCCGTCGGCACTTCGGGCTGTCGCCCACCGGCAGGGCGACCGGCGACATGGGCGACCCGCACGAGAACCTCGACCAGGCCGGCACCGGTCCGGCGGGCGCGGACGACACCGAGGGCGCGGGGACGGTGCCACCGGCATGAGCCGCGCAGGAGCGAGCACGTCGCCGTCCGCTCCGCTCGGAGACCGAGTGACATCCCGACCCGAGCCGCCGGTCTCGACGCCCTGCACGCGTTCGTCCCGCACGCCGGCGCCGACTACCGCCGCGACCGCAACCACGACCTCGGCCCCTCGCGGACGAACGTCTCCGGACTGTCGCCGTACATCCGGCACCGGCTGGTCGCCGAGCAGGAGGTCGTCGACGCCGTGCTCGACCGGCACCACCCTGCACGCCGCGGAGAAGTTCGTGCAGGAGGTCTTCTGGCGCACCTACTGGAAGGGCTGGCTCGAGCAGCGCCCCGAGGTGTGGCGGCTGTACCGCGCGAGGTGGGCGACCTGCTCGGCGGTCGCCTGCCCGACGGCTACCAGGACGCCGTCAGCGGGCCGTTCGGGCATCGACGCGATGGACGCCTGGGCGAGCGACCTCGTCGAGACCGGGTACCTGCACAACCACACGCGGATGTGGTTCGCGAGCATCTGGGTCTTCACACTCGGACTGCCGTGGCAGCTCGGCGCCGACTTCTTCCACCGGCACCTGCTCGACGGGGACGCGGCCTCGAACACGCTGTCGTGGCGGTGGGTGCGGGGCTGCAGACCCGGGGGAAGACGTACCTGGCGACGACGGAGAACATCGCGCGGTACACCGACGGCCGGTTCGCCCCCACCGGTCTCGCCACCGAGGCGCGGGCGCTCGACGAGGAGCCCTTCCCGCCGGCCGTCCCGATCGCGTCGGACGACGTCGACGGCCGGATCGGCGGACGCACCGGGTTGCTGCTGCACGAGGAGGACCTCGAACCGAGAGCCTGCTCGCGGAGCACCCGTCGATCGCGTCGTCCGTCCTCGCGACCGCGGTGAGCGCCGACCCGGCTGGGCGCTTCCCGGCCGCGGTGTCCCGGTCGTGGCCGCGTTCACCGACGGCGCGGTCGCGGACGCAGCGGCGCGGACCGCCGACACTGTCGGTCGGTCGGCGACGGTGCTCGACCCGACACCGACCGCCGTCGTCCGGTGGGCGGCTGCCGGAGGGCTCGACACGGTCCTCGTCCCGTACGCGCCCGTCGGTCCGGTGCAGGAGCGGATCGACGCCCTGCGCACCGCGCTCGACGCGGAGGGCGTCGGACTCGTCACCGTCCGCCGTCGGTGGGACGGTCGCGCGTGGCCGTCCGCCTCGCGGGGGTTCTTCCCCTTCCGCGAGCGCATCCCGCGCCTGGTGCGGGAGCGGTAGCGCCCCGTCGGGGAATGGCCGCCGCTCCGACCGCCGGAAGGGGTGTCAGCGTCACCGCTGGCACCCCTCCCGGTTCGGTCAGGTGGTGTCCCTGATCTGACCCAGGAGCTCGCTCGAACCGGGCTTGCAGTGACGATAGCGCCTCACCGCGCGTTGTGGACACCACAGGGACAGATGTGACGAACGATCACGATGTGGCGAACGGTCGTCACACGGCGGACCGTCGTCACGTGGCGGACGGGAGGCGCGGCACCGGCCGGCACGCGCCTCCCGTCCGGCACGGCGCGGTCCTACCGCGTCCCGGCGACCGGGATGTCCCAGTACGACGGCTGCTCGTACTGCTCCGACCACCCGCGCCGCATCCGGGTCGCCGCGCGGTCGAACGCGTCGACGACGTCCGTGTCCGCGTCAGCAACGCCTGCAGGCGGAGCCCGTCGTAGAGCGCGAGCAGTGCTGCGCTCCCCGCACCGGGTCCATCGTCCCCCGGTTCGCGTCCGGCGCGGACGTCCGCCGCGAGCCCCTCGCGGATCATGTCGCGGAACCGTCGGTACGTGGACCGGAAGTAGTCCGCGCCGTCCACGGTCGGGTCGGCGGCGGATGCGAGGCTGGCGGCGAGCAGCTCCATGAGCGCCGCTCCTCGGCATGCGCGGCGAGGAGGGCGTGCAGGAACGCGACGGTCCCCTTCTCGCCGATCAGCGGCGCGAGCGGGGCGGAGACGGCGTGCGGTCCACCGCTCCACCGTCGCCGCCAGCAGCGCCCGTGCCGTCGGGAAGAGGCTCTGGACCTCCGCGGTGCTCATGCCCGCGTGCGCCGCGGCGTCGTCGAGGGTGAAGCGCGCGGTGCCGCCCCCGTGGAGCGCGGCGATGGCTCCGTTGACGGCGCGTGTGCGTGGCGCTTCTCGGCCTCGGCGGTCTGGCTCGTGAGCGGCGCGAGCGGTGCTTCCGGAACCAGTCCAGGAGCCCTCGCGCCCGGGTCAGCCCGAACACCGGATCGGTGGGCTGGTCCGGCGCGAACAGGTCGCTGAACCCCGGGACCTGCTGCCAGGAGCGGGTCCAGCGGCTGGAACGCCATCGACCAGTCCGGGAAGGACCGCTGCCGATGGACTCGTCCAGCAGGACCCGGACGTTCGTGTGTCGCGGGTCGATGCTGACCTGCGCGAACCGCGCACCGACGACCTCGTCGTCCCCCTCGAGGATCCGATGCAGTTCGAGCCCCGGTGCGCCAGGATCCCGGTCACACCCAGGGCGGTGTTCTTCTCCCGACCCACGGCGAGGATCTGCGCGAGCTCGGCGTCCGTGATCGGACGGGTCTGCGTGCTGGTGTAGACGATGGATCGCATCGTTGCTGGTTCCTTCCGTACCGGGACACCTCGTCCCGGACCGTCGTGTGGTCAGAGCGTCCGGGCGAGGCAGATCGAGTCGGGCTGCTCGCGGTAGACGCCGAACGGCTCGATCCTCGCGAACCCGTTCCGGACGAAGAGCCCGATCGCGTGCGGCTGCCTGGGCCCGGTCTGCGCGACGACCGCCGGCGCCTGGAGCTCCTCCGCCTGGGCGAGCAGTTCGAGCAGGAGGAGGTCGCCGGCGCCCCGGCCGCGGAAGTCGGGCCGGACGAACAGGCGGCGCACCTCGAACACGCCGTCGCTGGCGGCGCTGAGGCGAGCCGGTGCCGATCGCGAAGCCGGAGCAGTCGCGGGCGACCACGTGTGCAGCGCCGTGCTGCGGTGAGCGGCCGCCCGTGGTCCGCGGGACGTCCGTACACCCGGTCGACCTCGATCCGCGCGGCGGCTCGCAGTCGGACGGCGTCGTCGTCGTCGAACGGCTCGGCCTCGTGACCGTGATCGTGGGGTCCTGCATGGTGGTGGGCTCCTTGCCGGCACGGCGACGTGCGGTCTCACGGGGCTGACGGGTCCGCCCCACCGCTCGTTCCGGGAACGGGCAGTGGGGCGGTTCGCGTTCCGCTCGGACCCGAACCGAGCGGCGTCGCGTGCAGACGGCTGGCGTCTGCCCCTCGGACTGTCCCAGCGTCCGTGGTCTGTGGTGCCCGGTCAGGACACCAGGTCGAGGTCCCACACGGGGGCGACGTACGTCCGTGACCATCCCTCGCGCAGGCGGGTGACGGCCCGGTCGAAGGACTCGAGCAGGCGCATCTCCGGCCGCACATCGACTGCAGCTGCAGGCCTTCGTAGGTCGCGAGCAGCTGCTCGGCGCCGCGAGCCGGCTCCATCGTCCGCGGCTCCCGCCCGAGCAGGACGTCCCGCTCGAGGGCGTGCTGCACGAACGCGTGGAACCGACGCCAGCGGGCGTGCAGCATCGGCGCCATCGGGTGCTCCGGCGACGCGGCGATGTTCAGTCCGGCCGTCATGAACCGCATGAGCGCGGGGTCCGCCACGTTGGCGGCGACGATGGCCCGGAGGAAGGGCACCGTGCCGGGCGTTCGGCGAGCGGCATGAGCGGTGCGGTGCGCTGCTCGTGCCAGCGGTCGATCGTGGCGAGCAGCAGGCGTCCCAGCTCGGAACGCCCGCTCGACGGCGGCCAGCGGTTCGTCGGCCTCCGCCGCGACGACGGCCGGGGTCACCTCGTGCAGGGGTCGGGTCCGGAGCGCGCGGATCATGCCCTCGACGATGGTGGACCGGAGCGTCGTCGCGTCCGGCAGTGCGATGTTCATACGTACACATCATCAGGTCCCGCGTTCGCTGGACACCCCCAGAACGGGAACCACCGTTCTCGTGGCGGGCACCACCGCCGTGGGAGTCACGCCTCGTCGCGCCCCGGTCCCCCGACGGCGCGGAGCGCGAGGGCCACGGCGTCGACCCGATCGGAGTCGGCACGTTCCCAGATCACCGCGGCGTGTGCATCACGTGCTCGTCGAGGAAGACGGTGAGCCGGTCGCACGCGACGACGGAGCGGCGGAGCTGCGACTTCGGTCGCGGTCGTCGTACCCACCGCCGAGCATCCGTCGCAGCCAACCCACCGGACCACGCTGACGGATCGATCCGGGCATGGGGGCGCGGGCGGGTGCACGTGCTCGACGCGGGCCCCGCGACCGATCGTCTCGTTTTCAGCGCGCTGACCCGACCCCCGACGGCGACGGAGCACGAAGAGGCCGAGCCCGACGCGCGAGGAGCACGGCGACCCCGCCAGCGACTGCCAACTCGCCACCGTCGGTACCCGTCCACGCCAACTCGCCGCTCCCGGAGCCGGTGCCGGACGAAGACCCGCCGCATCGTCACCAGCCGTCGGCGCACCCGTCGGCGTCGGGAGGCGATGCCGGGGTCGGCGTCGGGGTCGGCACCGGGGGCTCCACGACCGCCGCGGGTGCCACCGTGATCGTGATCTGCTCGGACACCGCCGGCTGCCCGACCCCGTTCGAGGCTGACACCCGGAAGGTCGACGAGCCGGCAGCGGTCGGGCGAGCCGGACAGCGTCCCGTCCGCGGCCAGCGTCAGCCCGGCGGGCAGGCTCCCCGAACGCAGTGCGAACACCGGAGCCGGGAAGCCGTCGCCGTGAAGCGGTACGTGTAGCCGCGCCCACGGTCCCCGCGGTCGGTGGGGGTCGATCCCACGCTGAACGACGGAGCCCGTCGGTGCAGGGCTGACGGTGACCACGATCTCCTGCGTGGCCCGCTGCCGGAGCGACACCGTTTGCAGCGCCGACGGTGAACGAGGAGGTACCGGCAACGGTCGGCGTACCCGACAGCACGCCGGTCGCGGGGTCCAGCGTCACGCCAGCGGGGAGCGCGCCGGAGGCGACGGAGAACGTCGGGTTCGGGTTGCCGGTCGCCGCGAAGGTGTACGAGTACGCCGTCCCGACCGTGCCACTCGACGCGGGTGTCGACGCGGTGAAGACCGCGCTGCGAGCGCGGCTGACGACGAGGCCGAGGGATCGGTCGTCGCCGTCCCCTCGCTGTTCGTGGCGACGACCCGGAAGCTCGTGGTCCCCGCTGCGGTGGGCGTGCCGGAGATCTCGCCCGTGGCGCTGTCGAGGGCAGACCTGCCGGCAGCGAGTCCCCCGCCGCCAGCGCGTAGGTCGGGACGGCGCGCCGGATGCGGTCACGGTGTACGCATAGGCGCACCGACCCGCGCCGGCACGGGGGTCGCATCGGAGAAGTACGGCGCCGCGGAGAACGTGATCCGCGAGATCGTGTCGTCGGCCCGGTTCGCGGCGGTAGGCGGTGCCGTCGGGCGCGACGGCGACCGAATCGGGATTCGCGCCGACGGGAATCGAGGACACGGCCTGGCCGCTCGTGCCCGGTCGGAGGATCCGTGTCACGTCGTCGCCGTAGAGGTTCGCGGTGTACACCGTGCCGTCCGACGCCACGGCGACCGACACCGGGCGTTGTCCGACCGCGATCACCGAGGACGTCTGCGCGCTCGTGCCGGGGTTCGCGATGCGCGTGACCGCGTTCACGTACTGGTCCACGACGTACACGGTGCCGTCCGTTGCGACCGAGACGTCGGTCGGGGGAGCGCGGTGACCGGGATCTCGGAGATCACCGGGTCGTTCGAGCCGGGATCGGTGATCCGCGCGACGCTGCCGTTCCGCTCCTCGGCGACGTAGAGCGTCCCGTCAGGAGCGGCCTCCACTGACCGCAGGAGGTCAGTGCCGAGGGGGATGGAGGAGATGGTCGGTGTACTTCGATCCCGGGATCGGCGATCCTGAGGAGTCGCCTGATCACGATCGTCGAGCGTGTAGACCGTGCCGTCCGGCGCCACCGTCACCGACGAGTCGAAGAAGGGGGGAGCGATTGTCGACGGCGATCGTCGAGACCGACTGGTCACTCGAAGCCGGGTCGGCGATCCGGTGATGCCCTCGAAGCCGGCCGTGTAGACGGTGCCGTCGAGCCCCCACCGCGACGTCCGTGGGGCGGACACCGACCGGGATGGACGTCGCTGTCTGACTGCTCGTGCCCGGATCGGTGATCCGCCACACCACGTCGTCGCCCTGGTCGGTGGCGTACAGCGTGCCGTTCCGGTCCACCACGACCGCGACGGGTACCGGACCGGGACGTCGAGCGTGTCCACCGCTGCCTGCGCAGCCGTCGCGACGCCAGCACGACACGGCCGCCAGCGCGGTTCCGACCGACAACGAGATCGCCTTGCGCAGCACGTGGACACCCTTCGGGAGGAGCGGTTCGATCGCCACGCGACGCGGGCCAGCCGAAGCTACTGGCGGGCACCGGCTCCAGCCGGTGGAACGAGGGGTCTCCAGCCATCGATGGCCGAAAAGCGTTGAGCGATTGTCGGAACTGCGGCCAGACCGCAGAGCGCGCGGATGCGCGACACTCCCGAACGATCGTCCCCGGGACGGTGCGTCTCCGCCCGGGAGCGGAGCCGCGACCGTCAGGACACCGGCTGCCCGTACAGGACCTGCGTGATCGACGACACGTACGACGACACGTCCTCGTCCGGCAGGTTGTAGGTCATGAAGACCCCGAACCCGTCCGCCTTCGTGCGCTGGGCGAGCGACACGGCGTCGACTGCGGGGTGTTCTGGATGTCGACCGCGGCAGCGGACAGCCGCGACTTCCCGAGCCCGGGGATCGTCGGCGCGGAGTACGTGCCGTAGTACGGGTTCCAGGCGTAGTCCAGCTGGGATCCGATGGCGCTGCTCGACTGCGACAACGCGGTCGACGCCGGGCCGATGTCGTAGAACGAGATCAGCTTGCCGGGCATGTCGGCGCGGAGGGCGCTGATGAGCCAGCCGATCGACTGCTGGTTCGGCTGCGGCGTGCCGTTCGTGCCGTAGTCGAGTACTCGTCGTCGAGGTCGACGCCGTCGAGTCCGTACTCCGCGACCGACGCGGACACCTGCGACGCGAAGTCGGCGGCGCCGCCTGGGTCGGGAAGTTCGCGATCCCGGCGCCCTGGTGGTTGCCGAGGATCGACAGCGACACCTTGATCCCCTTCGCCTGGAGCGGCCGGATCTGCGTGGCGGCGTCGTCGAGCGTCGCCTGCACGTTCTCGTTGTTGTAGAGGACGGCCTTCGACCGTCCCAGTTGATGTTGGCCGCGAAGATGATCGCGACGTCGAACGCGTTCGCACCGTTCGCCAGGGTGTAGCGACCGACGTTCGCGAGCTGGTCGTTGTTCACCTCGACGTAGGCGATGCTCGTGGGACCGTCCTTCGTCGGCGTCGCGAGTGGCTTCCCGTCGCGACCGACGCCGTGACCGACGCCGTGACGCGCGCCGACACCGTGTGCGAGGCCGGTCGAGGACCGGCGCGGCCGAGGCGGCGGCGGGCACCAGTGGCGCCACCACCAACGCGGCGAGCGCCGCGACGATGCCGAGCTTCGTGGTCTTGTGCATGACACTCCTCTTCGAGCGATGGACCGGTCGGCAGCTACCGGCCGGGGACCGCCGCCGGGGACGTCCTGGTCCCGGCGGCGGGGTCTCACCGGCGCGGGAACCGGAAGGTGCGCACCTCGTAGGCGTCGACCGGGAACGCCGCGACGCCGTCGCTGACCGCGGCGACACCCGGCAGGGCGTCGCCGCGCTCCTCGAGCAGGTGACCTCCACCGGGTCGCCGAAGACGCTGCTGCCGGTGCCGCCGTCGACGGCGATGCCGCCCGTCCCCCGACGACCGGCCGGCTCGTAGACGCGGACGACGAGGTCGCCGGAGCGGTCGTCGGCCAGCTTGACCGCGGACAGCACGACGTCGCCGGACACCTGGACGAGCGGGTCGAACCCGTGCGCCCCGGTGACGGTCCGGGCGCTCGCGTTCATGACCACGCCCGCCTCCGTCGCGCCGAGCTGGTCGGTGCCGATGACCAGCCCGTAGCGGTGGGTCTGCACGCCCTGGTCGGTCTCGGGGTCGGGGAACCGCGGCGCGCGGAGCAGCGAGAGCCGCACGGTGGTGGTGACGTGCCCGTCGACGGCGTCGCGCGTGGTGTCGAAGCCGTGGATCGAGTCGTTCACGAGCGGACCCCGAACCCCGGCTCGGAGACGAGCACGTACCGGTGCATCGACGTCTCGAACTTCGCGGCCTCCCACGAGGTGTTCGTGTGCGTCACCCGCTTCTGGGCGCCGAACTGGGTCTCGGCGACGGTGTGCTCGGCGCGGACGTCGAGCGGGAACGCGACCTTGAGGAACTTCTCCGTCTCGTGCCAGTCGGTGGTCTGGTCGAACTCCAGGGTGCGGGAGCCCGGCGCGAGGGTGATGTCCTGCGTGACGGTCGACTGCCCGAAGGCCCGGGTGACGGTGACCCGTGCGACCCCGGACGCGTCACGGCGGTGTCGAGCGACGAGACCTGCACGAGGTCCTCGACCCGGTTCCGGTAGTACCGGTCGACGTCCCACGCGTCCCACATGTTCGGGAAGTCCTGGTGCAGCTGGAGCAGGTTGGCGCCTGCCCCGGAGCGATCGCATCACGTCCCGTGGTCAGGTCGACGGCGCTCGTGACGAGCCCCCGCGCGTCGACCACGACCCGCACCAGCTCGTTCGTGAGCACGTACCCGCCGTCCTGCTCGGACACGGCGACCGGCGTGCCCGCTGCCGTGTCCGCAGCCAGGACCGCACCCTGGGCCGGGACGCCGGCCTGGAGGAACGGGGCCGGGTTCACGACGACGGTCGCCTCGTGCTCGTCGGCACGCGACGACCCGGTCAGCGCCGCCAGGGCAGCGGCGATGACCGCCTCGAGGCGCGCAGCCGTCTCCGCGTACTCCGCCACCGCTTCGCGGTGCACCCACGCGATCGAGTGCCGGGCAGGATGTCGTGGAAACTGCTGCAGGAGGACCTGCTGCCAGAGTGCGTCGAGCTCGTCGTACGGGTGGTCGAAGTCGGTCCGGGCAGCGGCGGTCGCGGCCCAGAGCTCGGCTTCGAGGAGCAGCTGCTCGCTCCGGCGGTTGCCCTGCTTGGTCTGGTGCTGGCTGGTGAGCGTGGCGCGGTTGCAGTTCGAGGTACAGCTCCCCCACCCAGACCGGCGGGTCCGGCAGTTCCGCCTTTCGCTCGTCGAAGAACGCGTCGGGGTGTTCCCACCGGACCTTCGCGCTGCCCTCGAGGTCGGCGAGCCGTGCGGCGGTGCCGGTCATCTCGCGGGTGGTGCCGCCACCGCCGTCGCCCCAGCCGACGGGCGCGATCGACCCCGTCGCGAGGCGGTTCTCGCGGAACTGCCGGGACGCCTTCGCGACCTCGCTGCCGGAGAGCCGGGAGTTGTACGTGTCCATCGACGGGAAGTGCGAGAACACCCGCGAGCCGTCGATGCCCTCCAGAGGAAGGTGTGGTGCGGGAACTTGTTCACCTGGTTCCACGAGATCTTCTGCGTGAAGAACCACTCGAAGCCCGCACGGCGCATGAGCTGCGGCAGGGCGGGCGAGTAGCCGAAGCTGTCCGGGAGCCAGACGCCCTTCGGTCGGACGCCGAACTCGCGCTCGAAGAACCGCTGCCCCTGCGTGAACTGCCGGACGATGCTCTCGCCGTGGCATCACCGTGTCGGACTCCACCCACATGCCGCCGAGGGGCAGGAAGCGCCCGGCCGCGACGGCGTCCTGCACCCGCGCGTACACCTCGGGCCGGTGCTCCTTGATCCAGGCGTACTGCTGGGCGCTCGACATGCCGTAGAGGAAGTCGTCGGTCTGGTCGATGAGCTCCGTCATCGTGGACGTGGTGCGGGCGACCTTGCGGATCGTCTCGCGGACCGGCCAGAGCCAGGCGGAGTCGATGAGGGCGTGGCCGATCGCGGAGATGGTGTGCGGCCGACGCCTCGGCGGGAGCGGCGAGGACCTCCGCGAGAGCTGCCCGGGCGTCCGCCGCCGTCGCCGGGATGCGCTGCAGGTCGAGGCGGTCGAGCGCGTCGTCGAGCGCCTGCAGGATGCGCATCCGGCGGGGCCCGGCGGGCAGCTCGGCCTGGAGTTCGAGCAGCACCTCGAGGTCGAGCGCGAGTTCGTGCACGTCGGACTCGAACACCGCGAGGTCCATGCGGCGCGACGTGTACAGCCGCTTCGGCGACGAGGTCTGGATGTCACCCTCCTGCGTGACGAGGAAGGGGGTGGTAGTCGAGGAGCACCGGGTTCGACGCGGCCTCGACGAAGAGTTCGACCGGCTCACCGCCCTCGGCCTCCTCGGCGACGAGCACCCACTGGTTCCGCGGGTTGATCGACTTCACCGGGGTGCCGTCGGCCAGGTACACGAGTCCCTCGCACTGGAAGCCCGGCATGTTCTTGTCGAACCCGAGGTCGATCACGGCCTCGACGCGGGACCGGCCCACGCTGCCGGGACGGCGCCGGTCAGCCGGAACCACGTCGTGCCCCACGCGGCTCCCCACGTCGTGCCGACCCTCGTACGGCTCGAACGTCAGCGCGAGCCCTTCGCTCGGCGGGATCGGTTCCCCCGGCAGTTCGTGCCAGGTGGCCTCGAGCGGCGTCGCGGTCGCGTGGACCGCGGGGAGGATGCGCTCGTCGAGGACCCGCCGTGCGCGTCCGGTGGTCAGGGGGATGTCGTCGTGCATGGGGTCCTTCCGGGGGGGAGGGCCGGCGTCGCCACGCGGCAGGGGCGATGGTGTGGTCGGTCAGGGCATGGTCGCCGGGTGGGCGACGGACAGCGCGGTGCCGTCGACCCCGTCCGGCACGTCCACGATCGTCGTGATCCGCGCGCGGCGAGGAGGCGCGTCGTCGGCGAGCGGGACCGGAGGACGACCTGGGGACCGCGGCCGTCCACGCTGGACCCGGCGAGCGCGAGCCACGCCGCGGCGAACCGCCCGCCGGGCGCGCAGGTCGGCTCGGACCCCGGAGCGGGGTGTCCGTCGGCGAGGACGTCGTCGAGGACGAGCGCGGTGTCCGGTGGGGTGTCGGCGGCGCGGGCCCCCGACCGCGCGAGGGCCGCGAAGGCGGCACCGGCGGGCTTCAGCGCGCCGTCGTTCGTGAAGAGCCGAGGTCGTACTCGAGCTCGGGGAAGTCCGCGAGCGACCGGGACACGTGTGCGAGCACCACCAGGTGACGCCCAGCACGTCCTGCGCGCCGAGGACGTGCCGGATGGTCTGCTCGGTGAAGGTCGCCGCGTCCGCCGGCGGCACGACGTTCGTCGGCGCGCCGACCTCCTGCAGCCAGTTCGGGCGGCGGGGGGTCACGGTTCCAGGGCGGCGGCGAGCTGGAGCAGGTACTCCCCGTGCCGGACGGATCCGGCACCGAGGGGGCCGTGCAGGGCGGCCGCGCCGTTGAAGACCCACGAGTGGGTGATCGTGGCGTCACCGTGTCCGCCGCGTGCTCCGGGCCGAACGGCTCGGGCGTCGTCGTACCAGGCCGCGTCGTACTGCGCGACGGTGACCAGCGGGGCGGGGCGCGCCGCGCCTCCCGACCGGACGGACCGGACGCGGGCGACGAACCAGACGAACCGGACGGACCAGACGGCCCGGGTGAGCCGGACAGGCCACGCCTGGCGGCGGCGACCATGGCCGCGGCCCACGCGTGCCCCTGTTCCGCCGTGACGTCGTGCGGGGCGGGGTGCGGTGCGTGCGCGAACTGGTTCACCTCGTTGCCGATCGTGATCCCGAGCAGGTTCGGCTTGTCGGCGACCGCTCCGCGAGCGCCTCGACGTACGCGGCCAGTCGACGCGACCACCTCCGTGTCGGTGAACATGTTCCGGCGGTGCCAGCTGTCCAGCCACGACGGCACGAAGTCGAAGCTCGACAGGTGCCCCTGCAGGGCGTCGACGTTCACGTCGAGCCCGACGGCCCCGGCGAGGTCGACGACCGTCGCGACGTCCCGAGCGCCTGCGGCCGGATGAGCGTCCGGTTCGGCTGCACCTCCGGCCACAAGCGGGGAAGATCCGCACGTGTCGGCACCGAGCGACGCGATCGCCTCGAGGTCGCGGGGCCGTGTCCGCCGGGTCGAAGTCGAGCCACGAGTGGAACCAGCCGACGGCGGGTGTGTAGTTGACGCCGAAGCGCATCAGCCCTTGACCCCGCCCTCTTCGACGCCCTTGAAGAAGAACCGCTGGAGCACCGCGAAGATCACCGCGATCGGGATGAACGCGATCATGGTGCCGGCCGCGATCATGCGCTGGTCGCTGGCGAACGTGCCCTGCAGGTACTGCAGGCCGACGGTGAGGGTCAGGTTCTGCGGCGACTGCAGCACGATGAGCGGCCAGAGGAAGTCGTCCCACGCCCCGATGAACGAGAAGATCGCGATCACCGCGATGGTGCCCTGGACGGCCGGCAGCGAGATGTACCGGAGGCGCTGCATCGCGTTCGCGCCGTCCATCACGGCGGCCTGGTCGATCTCCTCGGGGATCTGCCGGAAGGCGTTGAACATGAGGAGCACGTTGAGCGCGGCGATCATGCCGGGCAGGGCGACGCCGACGAGGTTGTCGGCGAGGCCGAGGTCCTTGACGGTGACGAACTGGCTGATGATCGTCGCTTCGCCGGGCAGCACCAGCGTTGCCAGGAACAGTCCGAGCACGGCCTTCCGGAACCGCCACTGCAGGCGGGCGAGGGCGAACCCGGCGAGGGTGGCGAACACGATGTTGCCGATCACGTCGATCGCCGCGACGAGGAGCGAGTTGCCGATGTACCGCCACACCGGGATCGCTGCGGCGACCTTGAGGTAGTTCTCGATCGTCGGTTCGGTGGGGATGAAGGACGGGTTCGCGGTGTAGATGTCCTCGCCCGCGCCCTTCAGGGAGGTCGAGAGCTGCCAGAGGAACGGGCCGATCGTGATGAAGAGGACCACGATCAGCAGGACGTAGCGCACCACCTTCTCGCGGGTGGACATGACACCCCAGACCTGACGGCGTCGGCGCGGGCCGCCGTCGCCCCGTCCGTTCGTCCTGGAGGCGCGGCGTGGCACCGTCGCGCCGGTCACGTCCGGCGCGGGGACCGCTGCGCCGGCGGCGCCCCCGACGACGGGTTCGGTGGTTCCGGTCGTGTTCGTCACTTGTCGGCCTTGCTGTTGATGCGGGCGAGGGCGAGCATCGGCACGAGCGTGACGACGAAGAGCAGGAGGCTCAACGCCGACGCGTAGCCGAGGTTGCCGGTGAAGCCGCGGGCGTACTGCTGGATGAGCATGACGAGCGAGTTGTCCTGCCCGCCCGGGCCTCCGGTGCCGTTGGTGAGGATGTAGAGCTCGCTGAACACCCGCAGCGCGCTCACGCACACGAGGATCCCGACGAGGGTCATCGTGCCGCGCACGCCCGGCATCGTCACCGACCAGAACCGCCGTACCGCACCGGCTCCGTCGAGCGCCGCAGCCTCGTGCAGGTCCTTGCCGACGTTCCCGAGCGCCGCGAGGAAGATGATCATGTAGTAGCCGAGGCCCTTCCACACGGTCAGGCTGATCGCGCTGATGAGCAGCAGCCACCGGTCGGTGAGGAACGGGATGCCCGCGCCGCCGAGCGCCTTCACGATCTCGTTGATGACGCCGCGGTCGTCGAGGATCCAGGTCCAGATGAGCCCGACGACGACCGCGGAGGCGATCACCGGCGTGTAGTAGGCCGTCCGGAAGAACGCGATGCCCGGGAGCTTCTGCTGCACGAGCACGGCGATGAGGAGCGGGAGGACCGTGAGCAGCGGGAGGCAGACGGCCATGTAGATGACGCTGTTGAGGAGCGCCTCCCACACCTGCGGATCGGCGAGCAGGGTCTGGAAGTTCTGGATGCCGACCCACTGGCTCACGCCCCCGAGCGAGCTGGCGTTCGTGAACGACAACCGGACGGTGTTGATCGACGGCCAGAGGCTGAACGCGAGGAGCCAGACGAGTGCCGGCAGGACGAGCAGCCAGGGCGTGAACCAGCGGTTGGCACGCATCAGCTGTTCGCCAGCAGGGTGTTCATCTTGGTCTGCGCGGTCTCGAGGGCCTGCTTCGCGCTGACCTGGCCCTTCATGGCGAGGGCGATCTGCTGGTCGAGGAAGTCGGTCATGGCGGAGTTTGCCTGGACCGGGTTGAGGACCTTCGCCTGCTTGAGCGCCTCGTTCGCGAGCACACGGGCCTTGCCGTTCACGGTGCCGTCGTCCTTCGAGAAGTACGGGTCGGACTGCGAGGACGTGGTCGACGGGAAGATGTTCACCAGGTGCGCGAACGCCTCCTGGTTCTTCGCGTTCGTCATGTACTGCGCGAAGGCCTCGGCGGTGGCCAGGTGCTTCGACTTGCTGGAGACCGACAGGCCCTGCACGTAGAGCGGCGGGGTGTCGAGCGCCGGGCTGACGACGACGTTGCCCTTGAGCGACGGGTTGTTCTTGATCATGTCCGAGAGCGCCGTCGCGCCGCCGGTCGTCCACGCGACCTTCTGCTGCGTGAACAACGTCGAGTTGCCGAGGTAGTCGCTGTTCAGGACGTTCGAGGGCATGTAGCCGTCCTGGTACGCCGCCTTGTAACGGTCGATGAGGTCCGCTGCCTTCGACGAGTCGGCAAAGGTGAACTTCGTGCCGTCCGCGTTGAGCACCTTCACGCCGGCGAGCGTGAAGTCGCCGAGGCCCGGCTTGCGGCTCATCAGGTAGTCGTCCGGGCAGTTGGCGTGCATCGTCTTCGCCTGCGTGAACAGGTCGTCGGTGGTCTTCGGCGGGTTGTCCGCGTCGAGGCCGCACTTGTCGAACATCGACTTGTTCCAGTAGTCGACGTCGGTGTTGAGGTACCAGGGGTAGCCGTAGGTGCCCTGCAGCCCCTTGTACCGGTAGGAGTCCAGCGCGCCGGCGACGTACGTGTCCGCGAGCTTGCTGTCGTCCTTCGAGACGTCCTGCAGGTAGCCGCGCTTCGCGAGCGGCAGCGCGATGTCCGGCGGCAGGTTGACGACGTCGGGCAGGCTGTTCGAGGACGCCTGGCTGAGCACCTTGTCGGCGTAGCCGTCGCCCGGCTGGTCCTGGAGCTTGACCTTCGCGTCCGGGTGCTCCTTCTCGAAGCCCGCGATGACGCCGTTCAGGTAGTCCGTGTACGTCGGCGTGAGCGCCCAGGTCTGCAGCGTGATGGTGCCGCTGATTTCGCCGCCACCGCCGCTGCCCGAACCGCTGCTGCCGCTCGAGCAGCCGGTCAGGACGAGCGCCGCCGCAGCGGCCGTCGCCAGCAGGGCCGCCGCACGCGCCCCGGTCCGTGTCGTTGTCCTCATGGGTCTGACTCCTTCGTCAAGCTGCTCAACCGGTTCAGCTTTCGCCGCTCAACCAACGTGTGGCAGCCACTGTGAACCACTAAAACGCTATAGTCAACCCATGGCCCCGAAGCGTCGGACGACGATCGCCGACATCGCAGCACGCGCAGGCGTGTCCATCAGTGCGGTCTCGTTCGCCCTGAACGACCGCCCCGGGGTCTCCCCCGAGACGCGGCTCCGCGTGCAGCAGATCGCTCGCGAACTCGACTGGCAGCCGCACACCGCAGCCCGGGCGCTCGGTGGCGCACGGGCCGGGTCGATCGGCTTCGTGCTGAACCGACCGGCCCGCACGCTCGGCACCGAGTCGTTCTTCGGGGACCTCATCTCCGGCATCCAGCTCGGGCTCGCCGGCTCCCACGTCGGCATGAACCTCCTCGTCGCGCGCGACGCCGCCGAGGAACTCCAGACCTACCGGGACTGGTGGCGAGGCCACCGCGTGGACGGGGTGATCGTCATCGACCCCCGGCGCGACGATGACCGACTCGCGCTCCTCGCCGACCTCGGCATGCCGACCGTCGTCGTCGGCTCGCATCCCTCGGCCCCCGGGGCGGCACCGAGTGTCTGGATCGACGACTCGGACGCGGCTGACACCGTCCTCCGCTACCTCCAGGCGCTCGGGCACCGCCGGATCGCCCACGTCGCCGGCCGCCCAGAGTTCGAACACACCGCGATGCGCATCGAACGCGTCAGTGCCCTCGCCGAGGCCGGGGACCTCGACGACGCCGTGTCGATCCCGACCGACTACTCCGCCGACGCCGGCGCCCGTGCCACCCGGGACCTGCTGTCCCGTCGAGTCCCGCCGACCGCGATCGTCTACGACAACGACGTGCTCGCCATGGCCGGGCTCGGCGTCGCGAGCGAGATGGGGGTGGCCGTGCCGGGCGACGTGTCGATCGTGTCGTTCGACGACTCGGCGATGATCCGGCTCGTGCGTCCGGCGATCACCTCGCTGACGCGCGACACCGTCGAGCTCGGGCAGCGGGCGGCGACGCTGCTCCGCGAACAGATCGACGCCGGTGCGCCGCTGCCCTCACGTCCCGGCCCGTCGCTCACCCTCAGTGTCCGGGAGTCCACCGGTCGGGCCTCGGCCTGACGCGGGGCCGAGCACTCCGGACGGGAGGCCCGGTGCCCGCCCACACCGCGCCTCCCGTCCGACACCACGCGTGTCCACGCCCGCGCTGGCAACCACTGACCGGTGATACGTTGCCGTTCGGATGCCGCGCCAGTAGCGTGGACCGCATGGGTGGAGCAATGGTGTTCGCATTGGCACTCGTCATCGGTGCCGCCGTCCTCGTGACCTGGCTGACCTGGAGGGCTGCCAACGGATCCTTGCCACGGAACGCGCTTGCCGGCATCCGGACGCGGATCACGATGTCCAGTGATGCAGCCTGGCGGATCGGCCATCGCGCAGCGATGCGTCCGACGGTCATCGCCAACTCCTCGGTCGTGGCGTGGTGCTCGGTGAGCATCGCTCTTCCGCCGCTCCGCCATCCGGTCTCGGTGCTCGTGGCCGCGGCGGTCCTCCTCGGCGGTGCGCTCCTGTCCACCGCCGTGGCGCAGCGCGCCGTCCGCCGAGCCTCGCTCGGGCGGTGACCACGGTCGACGCAGCCGCGCCGACCCGTAGGGCACGAGCCGGAGGTCGTCATCGGGCCCGTGGTCGAGCACCGGACTCGCCGGGGGACGTCTCGCGATCCAGCGTTGCTCGCTGCCGTCTGCGCCTGGGTGTCGTCGCGCCTGCCGCTGTTCGACCCCGACCCGAACGTGCTCGTCCACGGGCCTGAGGGTGAAGCTGGCGATCGTCGCATCCCGATGCGGCGGTGTGGGCTGTGGCGGAGGAGCGGGTCAGGCGGACGGTCAGCGGGTGAGTTCCTGCCGGATGAGTGCGGTGGCGATCTCGTCGGCGGCGCGTGGTCCCTTCGCGAGCGCGTGGACGACGGCGGTGACGCCTTCGGCATGGGCGATCACGGCCCCGGCGGCTCGCACCTCGCCATTGATCCAGGTCGTCGATCCCTCGCGCTGCCAGCTCACTCGTCGCATTGCAGGGGCATCGTCCGCGAGAGCCCACTCGGCGTAGCGGCAGAGGTCCTCGAACGTCGACCACACGCCACCGGCTGCGGCGTACGGCGAGCCGGTCAGTGCCCATGGCGTGATGGTCACGCCGAAGATCACCTTCGCGAGCACCCGCTGGTCTGGATCGGGGGCGAGCGTCGCCGAGCGGATGGCCGCCGGCTCGAGGACGTGCTCGCGGACGGCCTCGAACCAATCACCGTGCACATGGTCGAGCACCTCACCGAGGAGCGCGTAGCCGAGGTTCGAGTAGACGTACTGGCCGCGGGGCGCGACTGGGACCACCGCCGCGTGGTCGAGCTTCTGACCGACGGTTGCCCGGTACGGGTCGCCGAGCGGGTTGACGCCCATGCCGTCGGGGAGGCGCGGGAGCCCGGAGGTGTGGTGGACGAGGTCGGAGATGGTGATGCGCTCGTCGGGGACCTGCGGGAGGAAGTCAACGACGGGGCGGTCGACGTCGAGCGACAGGCAGGCCGTGGTGCCGACGAGGCCCTTCGTGATGCTGCCCCACTCGACAAGGGACCCGGTCGAGTAGGGGCCGCGGGCGTCCCGTACAGCGCGCCAGGCCCCGCCCGCGCGGACGCTGGCGCGCCACTGTCCGGACGTGTTCCGCGGATCACGCACGACGCCAGCCCTCGGCGCCGTGTCCGTGCTTGAGCGACCATTCGCGGTGACGTGCGACGAACCAAGCCGACGGCCCGATGTACGGGATGACGAGCACGACGAGAGCCCACCCGAGCTGTCGCCACCCCGAAGCGGACGTGGCGCGGATGACCGAGGTCAACGCCACCAGCGCCATGATCAGGGCGACGAGTGAAGCGGTGATCAGCAGACCATCGATGACTGACGGAACGAATGGACTCATGCTCTCCCCCCGGGTCCGCTGCGCGGTCGTCGTCGTTCCCTCGTGGCCGATGCGCTGGCCGGAGCAGCCCAGATGACAGACGTGGCAACGCCAGCGCAGGCTTCAGGAGCGTGTGACTGGAGGAAGTCAACCGTCACGTACATCACATGTCAAGCTTCAGTTCTGTCGGAGTGTTGCACACGGGCGACCGGCCGCGCACAACGACCTGAGGCGTGACTGGGCGACCACGTGACGCCCGTGATCGTTCGAGCGCGAGCCAACACCATCGTTCCCACGAGGAGTCGGGCGCTTGCCGCGTCCGAGAAAGGAGCGAGGACCAATGCCGACGCGGGGTTCGGGTCGAACGTGCGGAAGGCGTCCGGCAACGCAGAACGCCCCGCTGGCCGAAGCCAGCGGGGCGTCCCCAGGGATCACACCGGGATCAGAAGTCCCAGTCCTCGTCCTCGGTCTTCTCCGCCTTGCCGATGACGTACGACGACCCGGACCCCGAGAAGAAGTCGTGGTTCTCGTCCGCGTTCGGCGACAGCGCCGACAGGATCGCCGGGTTCACGTCCGTCGTCTCCTTGGGGAACATCGGCTCGTAGCCCAGGTTCATCAGCGCCTTGTTGGCGTTGTAGTGCAGGAACTTCTTGACGTCCTCGGTCAGCCCGACACCGTCGTAGAGGTCCTGCGTGTACTGCACCTCGTTCTCGTAGAGCTCGAACAGCAGGTTGAACGTGTAGTCCTTGATCTCCTGCTTGCGCTCCTCGGAAGCGCCCTCGAGGCCCTTCTGGAACTTGTACCCGATGTAGTACCCGTGGACGGCTTCGTCGCGGATGATCAGGCGGATGAGGTCGGCGGTGTTGGTGAGCTTGGCGCGCGAGGACCAGTACATCGGCAGGTAGAAGCCGGAGTAGAACAGGAACGACTCGAGCAGCGTCGAGGCGACCTTGCGCTTCAAGGGGTCGTCACCGGTGTAGTAGTCGAGGACGATCTGGGCCTTCTTCTGCAGGTTCACGTTCTCGGTGGACCAGCGGAAGGCGTCGTCGATCTCGGGCGTCGAGGCGAGCGTCGAGAAGATCGACGAGTAGCTCTTGGCGTGCACCGACTCCATGAACGCGATGTTCGTGTAGACGGCTTCTTCGTGCGGGGTGATCGCGTCGGGGATCAGGCTGATCGCGCCGACGGTGCCCTGGATGGTGTCGAGCAGCGTCAGGCCGGTGAACACCCGCATGGTGAGCTGCTGCTCGGCCGGCGTCAGCGTGTTCCACGACTGGACGTCGTTCGACAGCGGCACCTTCTCGGGCAGCCAGAAGTTGTTGACCAGCCGGTTCCAGACCTCGACGTCCTTGTCGTCCTGGATGCGGTTCCAGTTGATGGCACTGACCGCGCTGATCAGCGGGATGGACTTGCCCGTGGCGTGGACCGGGTCGGTGAGGGTCATGGCTTTCTTCCGGATGGTGGTGGACGGAACGATCGGATGGACTGGAGGCGCGGGGCGGGGCCCGCCCCGCGCCTCCAGGAAGAGAGCAGCAGCTCTACAGCATGCAGCTGACGCAGCCCTCGACCTCGGTGCCTTCGAGGGCGAGCTGGCGCAGACGGATGTAGTAGATCGTCTTGATGCCCTTGCGCCATGCTAGATCTGGGCCTTGTTGATGTCGCGCGTGGTGGCGGTGTCCTTGAAGAACAGCGTGAGCGACAGACCCTGGTCGACGTGCTGCGTCGCCGCGGCGTAGGTGTCGATGATCTTCTCGGGGCCGATCTCGTACGCGTCCTGGTAGTAGTCCAGGTTGTCGTTCGTCATGAACGGCGCCGGGTAGTAGACGCGACCGAGCTTGCCTTCCTTGCGGATCTCGATCTTCGGACGCGATCGGGTGGATCGACGACGTCGAGTGGTTGATGTAGGAGATCGAGCCGGTCGGCGGGACGGGCCTGCAGGTTCTGGTATGTAGATGCCGTGCTCCTGGATGGACGCCTTCAGCGCCTTCCAGTCGTCCTGCGTCGGGATCGCGATGTCCGCGTCGGCGAACAGCGAGGCGACGCGCGGCGTCGACGGCACCCAGGCCTGGTCGGTGTACTTGTCGAAGAACTCACCCGACGCGTACTTCGAGTCGCGGAAGCCGTCGAAGGTCTCCCCCGTCTCGATGGCGATCTTGTTCGAGGCCCGCAGGGCGTGGAACAGCACCGTGTAGAAGTAGATGTTCGTGAAGTCGATGCCCTCTTCGGAGCCGTAGTACACGTGCTCGCGAGCGAGGTAGCCGTGCAGGTTCATCTGGCCGAGGCCGATGGCGTGCGACTTGTCGTTGCCGTCCTCCACCGAACGCACCGACCGTGATGTGCGACATCTGCGACACCGAGGTGAGGCCGCGGATGGCGGTCTCGATGGTCTTGCCGAAGTCCGGCGAGTCCATCGTCAGCGCGATGTTCAGCGAGCCGAGGTTGCAGGAGATGTCCTTACCGATCTCGTTGTACGAGAGGTCCTCGTTGAACGTGGTCGGGGTGTTGACCTGCAGGATCTCCGAGCAGAGGTTGGACATGTTGATCCGACCCTTGATCGGGTTGCCTTGTTCACCGTGTCCTCGAACACGATGTACGGGTAGCCCGACTCGAACTGGATCTCGGCGATGGTGGTGAAGAAGTCGCGCGCCTTGATCTTGGTCTTCTTGATGCGCGAGTCGTCGACCATCTCGCGGTACTTCTCGGAGATCGGGACGTCGGCCGAGGGAACGCCGTAGACCTCTCTCGACGTCGTACGGCGAGAACAGGTACATGTCCTCGTTGTTCTTCGCGAGCTCGAACGTGATGTCCGGCACGACGACGCCGAGCACAGCGTCTTGATGCGGATCTTCTCGTCGGCGTTCTCGCGCTTGGTGTCGAGGAACTTCATGATGTCGGGGTGGTGCGCCGACAGGTAGACGGCACCGGCACCCTGACGCGCGCCGAGCTGGTTGGCGTAGGAGAAGGAGTCTTCCAGCAGCTTCATCACGGGGATGATGCCCGAGGACTGGTTCTCGATCTGCTTGATCGGAGCGCCGGCTTCACGGATGTTCGACAGGAGCAGGGCCACGCCACCGCCGCGCTTGGACAGCTGCAGTGAGGAGTTGATGCCGCGCGAGATCGACTCCATGTTGTCCTCGATGCGGAGGAGGAAGCAGGAGACGAGCTCGCCGCGCTGGGCCTTCGCGGTGTTGAGGAAGGTCGGGGTCGCGGGCTGGAAGCGGCCGGCGATGATCTCCTCGACGAGGTCGATCGCGAGCTGCTCGTCGCCCTGGGCGAGGCCGAGGGCGGTCATCACGACGCGGTCCTCGAAGCGCTCGAGGTAGCGCTTGCCGTCGAACGTCTTGAGCGTGTAGCTCGTGTAGTACTTGAACGCGCCGAGGAAGGTCTGGAACCGGAACTTCTTCGAGTACGCCAGGTCGTTGAGCCTCTGGATGAAGTCGAGCGAGTACTGCTCGATCGTCGCGGCCTCGTAGTACTCGTTCTCGACCAGGTAGTCGAGCCGCTCCTTCAGGTTGTGGAAGAAGACGGTGTTCTGGTTGACGTGCTGCAGGAAGAACTGCTTCGCGGCTTCACGGTCCTTGTCGAACTGGATGTTGCCGTCCGCGTCGTAGAGGTTGAGCATCGCGTTGAGGGAGTGGTAGTCCATCCCCGTCTGCGGCGACGTCAGATCGACGTCTGCAACTGCTGCGTCCAAAATGCATCCAATCCTGAGTTGACCGCCTGCACGTCGTCAGGCGTTCCGAAGAGTTCGAAGCGGTACAAGAGCGGGACGCCGCACTTCCGTGCGACGACGTCCCCAGCGAGCCCGTAGGCCGCGCCGAAGTTGGTGTTCCCGCCGACGATGACGCCCCGGATCAGCGACCGGTTGTGTTCGTCGTTGAGGAACTTGATGACCTGCTTGGGGACCGCTCCCTGCCCGTTGCCGCCGCCGTAGGTGGGCAGCACGAGCACGTACGGCTCGTCCGCGTGGAGGAACGGCTCGTTCGGGTAGAGCGGGATCCGGTCCGCGTCGCGGCCGAGCTTCTCGACGAAGCGCGCGGTGTACCCGGACACGCTGGAGAAGTAGACCAGTCGGCTCATGGTGCCCCTCCTGTGGAGAAGGTGCGGACAGACGGACCGTGGGGTGTCCTGCGGGTGGTGGCCGAGCCTCCTGAACGAGCTCGGTCACCGCCCCGCGGACGGGACGCGGACTACGCGAGTTCGGCGCTGAGCGTCGCGATCTTGTCGGGGCGGAAGCCCGACCAGTGGTCGTCGTCGGTCACGACGACGGGAGCCTGCAGGTAGCCGAGGCTCTTGACGTGCTCGAGGGCGGCCTCGTCGGTCGAGACGTCGTGCACTTCGTACTGGATGCCCTTGTTGTCGAGGGCTCGGTACGTCGCGGTGCACTGGACGCAGGACGGCTTGGTGTAGACGGTGACGGCCATGTTTCTCCCTGGTTCTCGGCCCGGTTCTGCGGGTCAGTCGGTGGTGCTGTGGTGGTGCTTCTGAAGCCTTCCGGGGCTCGCAGAGGGCGAGTGCTTCCCGGTGACTCGATACTACATCTTGTGCCCGACACCGGGACCGACCACAAGAGGAAGTGTTACAGCCGTGTAGTTCTCCACAGCGCCCTCCACAGTGTGAACAGTTCGGGGAGGCCCGTGATTCCGCCACTCTGCCGCCGACCACCGACACTTCCCCACATCCGTGGACAGCGTCGATCCACATGTGTGGAATCAGCGCGTCGGCGTGTCGCGGAGGCGGTCACCCCACAACGGGTGACGGCCCGATCCGTCCGGTCCGTACACTCGTTGCGTGAGCACGTACGGACCCCTGCTGCGGACCCCAGGCGTCGGCCGCGTCATCGCCGCGCAGCTCACCGCGCGGTTCCCGTTCGGCATGCTGTCGCTCGCGTACCTGCTCCACGTCGAGCACGTGTTCCACTCCTACGGCGCCGCCGGACTGGTCCTCGCGACGACGAGCATCGGTCAGGCGATCGCGGGTCCGCTCACGAGCCGGTGGATGGGCAGCTGGGGCATGCGGCCCGTGCTGGTCCTGACGAGCCTCGTCGCCCTCGCGAGCATGGGCGTGATCGCGTTCGTCCTCATGCCCCTGTGGGCGTACGTCCTCGTGGGGTTCGTCGGCGGCCTCGCGGTCCCGCCCGTGCAGCCCGCGGTGCGCACCATCTACCCGAAGATGGTGACGTCGTCGCAGCTCACCCCGCTCTTCTCCCTCGATGCGAGCGCCCAGGAGCTCATCTGGGTCGCCGGCCCGGTGATCACCACGTTCGTCGCCACGCAGATCGGCACCGTGCAGGCGATCGTCGTCGCGATGGTGTTCCTGGTCGTGGGCGGCGCGTGGTTCATCGCCTCCCCCGAGCTCGGTCGCGTCCGCATCCCCCGGTCGAAGCGGGCGTTCGGCGTCGTGCTGCGCCGCCCGTCCGTCGTCGTGGCGACGCTCACCGGCCTGCTGCTCATCGGTGCCTGCTCCGCGGTCGAGGCCAGCGTCACGAGCGTCTTCGGCGAGGGCAGCCCGAACGCCGGCATCGTCCTGGCCGTCTTCGCGATCGGCTCGCTGGTCGGCGGTCTGGCCTTCGGGCACCGGCCGATCTCCCCGAACACGCTGTGGGCGCGCATGGCCGTGGTCTTCGTCGGCCTCGCCCTGGCCGTCGGCGGCACCGACTTCTGGTGGCTCTGCCTCGCGCTCCTCATCGCCGGCGCCGGCATCGCCCCGGCACTCGCCGTCATGTTCGGCTCGGTCTCCGCCACCGTGAAGTTCTCCGACACCGCCGAGGCCTACGGCTGGATGGGCACCGGCCAGCTGATCGGCGCGGCGGGCGGGTCAGCCGTCGCCGGCTTCCTCATCGACAGCAACGGTCCGACCGGCGGCATGATGGTCGGCGCCGCGATGGCGGCCCTCGGCGTCGTGCTGCCGCTCGTCACGAAGCAGTGGCTGCCCGACCTGCGCGGCCGCGACGCCAGCCCCATCCCGGACACCGAGCCGGTCGACATCCCCACCTGACCCGGACGGGAGGCGCGGCGCGCGTCCTCCCGCGGCGCACCGACCCGGAACGACAACATCGACGTCGTACGACATCGACTTCGTCGCTCCGTGCACGCGCCGCTCGCCTGCGTCCGCAACGAACGACAACATCGACGTCGTACGACATCGACTTCGTCGCTCCGTGCACGCGCCGCTGACGTGCGTCCGCGACGAACGACAACATCGCTGTCGTACGACGTCGACCTCGTCGCATCGGGTCAGCGGCCGCAGCACCCCCAACTCGGGCCGGGAGGCGCGGCACGCGCCCGCCACGGTCGGCAGGATGGGTGCATGGTCACCTCCATCCCCCTCCGCGACGGCCGGAGCATCCCCGCCGTCGGCCTCGGCGTCTACAAGGTCGACGACGCCGCGGCGGCGACCGCCGTCGGCACCGCCCTCGACGCCGGCTACCGGCACGTCGACACGGCCGACATGTACGGCAACGAGCGCGGCGTCGGCGAGGCGATCCGCGCCTCCCGGCTGGACCGTGACGACGTGTTCGTGACGACGAAGGTGTGGAACGACCACCAGGGGCGCGACGCGACCCTGCGGGCGTTCGACGCGAGTCTCGACCGGCTCGGTCTCGACGCCGTCGACCTGTACCTCATCCACTGGCCGGCCGCCGCGAACGACCGCTACGTCGAGACGTGGCGCACCCTCGTCGAGCTGCGGGCGTCCGGGCGGGCGCGCAGCGTCGGCGTCTCGAACTTCCAGGTCCCGCACCTCGAGCGCGTCATCGACGAGACCGGCGAGGTGCCCGCCGTGAACCAGGTGGAGCGCCACCCCTGGCTCCCGCAGCACGACCTGATGGCGTTCCACGCGCAGCACGGCATCGTGACCGAGGCGTGGTCGCCGCTCGGCCGCGGGCGACTCGTCGACGACCCGGTCCTGACCGGCGTCGCGGACGCGCACGGTGTCAGCGTGGCGCAGGTCCTCGTGCGCTGGAACGTGCAGCAGGGCGTCGTGGTGCTGCCGAAGTCGGTGACGCCCTCGCGCATCCGGTCGAACCTCGACGTCGACGGCTTCACCCTGTCGGACGACGACCTCGCCGCGATCGCCACGCTGGAGTCGGGGCAGCGCACGGGCTCGCACCCGGACGCGGTCGCCTGACGGGGTACGGCACACCCAGGGGCCGCCGGAGCACGTCCGTAGGTTCGGCGGCATGAACGATCCGCAGCAGATCGCCCGTGAGCACCTCCGCCCGGACGAGCACCTGTACTGGGCGGGGAGGAGCGACCCGGCGAAGCTCCTCACCGGCCGCGACGCGTTCCTGGTGCCGTTCTCGCTGTTGTGGTGCGGGTTCGCGGTGTTCTGGGAAGCACAGGCGCTCGGCAGTGGCGCCCCGGTCTTCTTCCCACTGTTCGGCGGCGTGTTCGTCCTGCTCGGGCTGCACCTCGTCGTCGGCCGGTTCCTCGTGAAGCGGCACCGGAAGCGCACGACGGTGTACGCCGTCACCGACCGGCGCGCGCTCGTCGTCACGCCCCGGTCGACGCGGGACGTCCCGATCGGACGGACCGACCGCACCACCACCTGGAGCGGCGGCCGCAGCCACTGCTCCGTGGAGTGGAACGACGGCGACCGCCGCGACGTCCGGTCGCTGCTCTCGGGTGCCGGCGCGACGCGCATCTACGCCAACACCGGGCTCGACGGCCTGTTCGGCCCGCAGCCCTTCGCGTTCTGGGACGTGCGCGACGGCGAGGACCTCGTCCGGGAGCTCGACCGGGCGTCGGCCTAGCCCCGGCGTTCCTCCTCGGACTGCCAGGGCAGGTGCAGGTCGCCCGGCTCCGGTTCGACGTCGCCGGCGTCGTCGGCGCCGCCCGTCCCGGGTGCCGCGACGACCCGTGACGGGTCGATGCCGTCCTCGCGCAGCTCGGCGTCGCTGCGCTGCTCGGTCTGCGAGGCGACGGTCTCGCGCTCGCTCGACGGGCTGTAGGAGGTGTCCGCCGCGCGCTGCTCGGAACCGCTCACGCCGTCGGCGCCCTCGTGGTGGGCGGCGTCGCGCAGTTCGTCGGTACGGGCACGGTCGTCGGAGGGCTCGGGTCCGGGGACCTCGGGGGTACGGTCGCTCATGCCCCGAACAGTAGGCCGCGCACCTGCGGTACCGGTTCGGTCACGACGCTGGTGGTCCGGTTCCCGCTGCGGCTAGGTTCGTCGCGGAGGGGAACGATGCGAGGATCTCGGACCGCGGCGGTGGCCGCGACCGGCGCCGTACTGGTGGGGTTGCTGCTCAGCGGGTGCACCGCGTCCGGCGGCGACGACAGCCTGCCGCAACCGACGGGGCGGTCGGCCCTCGACGGCTCGGGGACCCGCTCGGACGCCACGCGGTCCCCCGCACCGACCTCGACCGCCGGTGCGCAGCCGGTCGCCGCGAAGCCGGCGACCGTCGCCGCGGGCACGGTCGTCGCCGAGGCGGACGCGGTCTCGCGGAGCGGTGA
The DNA here is from genome assembly GCA_023846275.1 of Vanilla planifolia. Lineage (NCBI taxonomy): Eukaryota > Viridiplantae > Streptophyta > Magnoliopsida > Asparagales > Orchidaceae > Vanilla > Vanilla planifolia. The sequence continues at coordinate 28,850 of JAIUJO010002767.1, forward strand.
CACCGCGATCCACGTGCGGGTCGTGGCGCGCGGTGACGGCTTCTTCGACGCGCAGCTCTCGGGTTACCGCACCACGGTCCCGCAGCCCATGACCATCGAGTTCCGCCGGTCCGCCGCCTACGCCGACGGGGACGACCTGGGTGCGATCGGCTCGACGACCTGGACCCCCGCGACCGGACTCCCGGACACGGTCAGTCTCGCCGCCGCCGGCTCCGACCCGAGCTGGCTGCGCGACGTCGTGCTCACCCCGGCGCCGTCCGGCGGGGACGACTCCGCCCGCCCGTGGGTCGGCTCGGTCCTCGCGCTCGGCGCCCTGTCGTGGACGATCCCCGACCCGTACCCCGACCTGCACGTCACCGTCGGCAAGGACCGCCCCGGCGCGTACGGCATCGTGTTCGACCACGACGGTGTGCCCGGGTCGTACCGGGTGGCGCACGGGGACGAGCAGGTCACCGTAGCCGAGCGCTTCGGCATCACGGTCGACGAACTCCGCTGGCTGAACCCGACCATGCAGGTGCGGAGCGGCGGCTGGATCTACGAGAACACGGACCTCAACCTCGACCCGACCACGCGCTAGGGACGGCGCCGTCGGCGCGGTCCGTTACGGTTGACCAGCACTCGCCACACGCAGGAGGTCCCACCGTGACGATCGTCGCCGCAGCAGACGGCTCAGCCCTCGGCAACCCCGGCCCGGCCGGCTGGGCCTGGTACGTCGACGACGACCGCTGGGCCGCCGGCGGCTGGCCGAAGGCCACGAACAACATCGGGGAGCTCACGGCCGTACTCCAGCTGCTCCGCGCCACGAAGGACACCGGCGAGCCGCTGCACGTCCTCTGCGACAGCCAGTACGCCATCAAGGCCTGCACCGAGTGGCTGGCCGGGTGGAAGCGCAAGGGCTGGCGGAAGGCCGACGGCAAGCCGGTCCTCAACGTCGAGATCATCAAGGAGCTCGACGCGGAGCTGCAGGGGCGGAAGGTCACCTTCGAGTGGGTCCGCGGACACGTCGGCCACGAGATGAACGAGGCCGCGGACGTCCGCGCCCGCGGTGCCGCGACTGCCTACCAGCAGGGCACGCCCGTCCCGCACGGCCCGGGCTGGCCGGGGGTCGGGGTCACCGAGCCGTCGGCGCTGCCCGAGGCGACCCCGCCGGCCACCCTGTTCTAGCCCACCGCGACAGCGACGCGACAGCGCCACCACAGTGCCGCGACGGCAGCCCCGGCGCGCGTCGGGATCGGCTCAGTACGTCCCGTCGCGGCGGTCCTGGCGCGTGATCTGCTCGCCGGACGCGGGGTCGATGCCCGACCGCGTCGTCGTGGTGGTCCGGCGTCCGCCGAAGGCCACCGCCAGGCTGATGATGAGCAGCACCACGCCGGCCGCCATCAGGATGTAGCCGATGAGCCGCAGGTCGATGCCGGCGACCTGGATGTTGAGGGCGAACGCGACGATCGCGCCGATCACGATCAGGGCGATGCTCGATCCGATGCGCATGGGGTGTTCCTCTCGACGGGCCCCGGGCGTTCCTGGGCTGGCGTCGAACGTACCCGTCCGTCAGACGCCGCGTTCCCAGAGCGCCACGGTGCTGGACAGGTGGTCGTACCGGTACGGCTTCTCCTCGCCGGTCGGCGCGTACCCGAGCCTCCGCCAGAACGGCTCCGCCACCGCGGCGTTCGTCCGGACGATCCCGAGCCGGAGGCGCCGGACCTCCGGCGCGGTCATCCGCAGCCGCTCGACGACGGCGTCGTGCATCGTTCGTCCGAGGCCGGTGGCGTGCCGGTCACCGCGCACGAGCAGCAGCCCGACGAACGCGGTCGCCGGCCCCGGGTACCCGATCAGGACGTCCGCGAACGCCACGAGCACGGAGCCGTCCCACAGCCCCCACCCGTGCTTGCCGGCCGGGTCGAAGCCGTCCGGCACGCTGATGAGCGCGCTGAGCCCGTCCGACGGACCGGGCGGGTACCCGGTGATCCGCTCGGCGTAGTCCGGCACCGACTCGAGGAGGCCCTGCAGCGCGTCGACGTCCTCGGGTCCGAGCTCGCGGAACGCCGTCGGTCCCATCAGTCGACGTCCACTTCCGCCCAGCCGTCGAACCGCCCGATCTCGGTGACCCGCACCACGGCCTCGCCGGTCTCGTCGGAGGCGTCGAGGTCGATGGTCGCCGAGAAGCCGAAGTCCTTGTCGCCGGACGGGTCCGCGAAGATCTGCCGGGCGCGCCAGGTGCGGCCCTGCTCGGACAGCACGAGGTACTGCATGGACCGGGCGTCGGCGTCCGTGCCGATCGTGTCGTGCTCCTCGTAGTACTCCTCGAGCACGTTGTCCCACGCGGACCGGTCGAACCCGGAGGACGCGTCGAGCTCCCCGAGCCCGTCGATGTCGTCGGCCGCGGCGAGGAGGACCCGCTGGAACAGGGCGTTGCGGACGAGGACCCGGAAGGCGCGCGGGTTGCCGGTGAGTCGTGCGGGCTGCGGCGGCGCGATCTCCTCGTGCTCCTCGGCAGCCAGCAGGACGTCCCCGTGCAGGAGCGCCTCCCACTCGTCGACGAGCGAGGAGTCGGTCTGCTTGACGACCTCGCCGAGCCACTCGACCAGGTCGTCGAGCTCCGGGGTGCGCTGCTCCTCGGCGATGGTCTGCCGCATGGTCCGGTACGCGTCGGACAGGTACCGGAGCACGAGCCCCTCGGAGCGGGTGAGCTGGTAGAACCGCACGAAGTCGCCGAAGGTCATGGCGCGCTCGTACATGTCCCGGACGACGGACTTCGGTGAGAGCGTGAAGTCGAGCACCCACGGTTGTTCGGCGGCGTAGGACTCGTAGGCGGCCTCGAGCAGCTCGGCGAGCGGACGGGGCCAGGTGACCTCCTCGAGCAGCTCCATGCGCTCGTCGTACTCGATGCCCTCCTGCTTCATCCGGGCGACGGCCTCGCCGCGCTCCTTGAACTGCTGCTGGGCGAGGATGGCGCGCGGGTCGTCGAGCGTCGCCTCGACGATGGACACCATGTCGAGTGCGTACGTCGGGGACTCCGGGTCGAGCAGCTCGAACGCGGCGAGGGCGAACGGCGACAGCGGCTGGTTCAGCGCGAAGTTCGGGGCGATGTCGACCGTCAGCCGGTACACGCCGTCGACCTTCTCGATGACGCGGGCGTTGATGAGCGTCCGGGCGATGACGAGCGCACGCCGCGCCATCGCGAGCTGCCGCGCCCGCGGCTCGTGGTTCTCGAACACGAGCGCGCGGACGTCGTCGAAGGGAGATGCTCCGCGCGCGACCACGGCGAGCACCATCGCGTGGGTGATCCGCATCCGGGACACCATCGGTTCCGGCTCGGCCGCGATGAGCCGCTCGAACGATGCCTGCCCCCACGAGACGAAGCCGTCCGGGGCCTTCTTCTTCTTGACCTTGTTCTTCTTCTTCGGGTCGTCCCCGGCCTTGGCGACGGCACGGGCGTTCTCGATCTCGTGCTCCGGCGCCTCGGCCACCACGTCGCCCTCGGTGTCGTAGCCGGCGCGCCCGGCCCGTCCGGCGATCTGGTGGAACTCGCGGGCGGAGAGCTGCCGCATCTTCGTGCCGTCGAACTTCGTCAGTCCGGTGAGCAGCACGGAGCGGATCGGCACGTTGATGCCGACGCCGAGGGTGTCGGTCCCGCAGATCACCGGCAGCAGCCCGCGCTGGGCGAGCTGCTCGACCAGGCGCCGGTACTTCGGGAGCATGCCGGCGTGGTGGACGCCGATGCCTGCACGGACGAGGCGGGACAGGGTCTGGCCGAACCCGGCGCTGAAGCGGAAGCCGGCGATGGCGGCGGCGATCTCGTCCCTCCGAGCGCGGTCGGCGACGCGGACGGACATGAGCGCCTGCGCCCGCTCGAGGGCCGCGGCCTGGGCGAAGTGCACGATGTAGACCGGTGCCTTGCCCTCCTCGAGCAGCCGCTCGACGGTCTCCTGCACGGGCGTCATCACGTACTCGTAGTCGAGCGGCACCGGTCGCGAGACGCCGGTCACGCGGGCGGTGGGCCGTCGGGTCCGCCGCGAGAGGTCGTCCGCGATCGTCGTGACGTCCCCGAGCGTCGCGGACATCAGCAGGAACTGCGCCCGCTCGAGCACGAGGAGCGGCACCTGCCACGCCCACCCGCGGTCGGGGTCGCCGTAGTAGTGGAACTCGTCCATGACCACGACGTCGACCTCGGCGTCGGGCCCCTGGCGGAGCGCGGTGTTGGCGAGGATCTCGGCCGTGCAGCACACGATCGGGGCGTCGGCGTTGACGCTCGAGTCGCCGGTGACCATGCCGACGTTCTGCGCGCCGAACAGGTCGACGAGCTGGAAGAACTTCTCGGACACCAGCGCCTTGATCGGTGCGGTGTAGTAGCTCCGCTTGCCCTCGGCGAGCGCGGCGAAGTGGGCGCCGGCGGCCACGAGGGACTTGCCGGTGCCGGTGGGCGTGCTGAGGACGACGTTCGCCCCGGACACGAGCTCGATGAGCGCCTCGTCCTGGGCGGGGTAGAGGGGACGTCCGCCCTCGGCGGCCCACGCGGCGAAGGCCTCGTAGACGGCGTCCGGGTCGACGACACCGTCGACCGCCGCCGGCAGGGCGGCGACGAGCGGGGGCTGGGTGGTGACGTCGGTCATGGGTCCATCCTCCCAGGTGGGTGGTGACCGGCCGTCGGTCGGGAGGCGCGGTCCGGGCCCGCACCGCGCCTCCAGGCCGATCGTGCCGTCCTCCAGCGCACATCTCGATACGCGCGCATAGACTCGCGTCGTGCGCGAACTCGGCTTCCTCTCCTTCGTCCCGAACCACGGCGGCACCGCGGGCGCTGCGGCCGCCCTGGAGGACGGCCTACGGCTGTTCGAGACGGCCGAGGGGCTCGGGTACGGGACCGGCTGGGTGCGCGGACGGCACTTCGAGCCGTTCCTCACCAGCCCGATGACGTTCTTCGCCGCGGCCGCCCAGCGCACGAGCAGCATCGGGTTCGGGACCGCGGTGCTCGGCATGCGGTACGAGGACCCGGTCCGGCTCGCCGAGGACGCCAGCACGGTCGACCTGCTCAGCGGCGGTCGCGTGCAGCTCGGCATCAGCACGGGCATCGCCGGGTACGGACCGATCCTGGACTCGGTCTTCGGCGCCTCGGAGCGGAGCTTCCGGGACGAGGCCGAAGCCCGCGCCGCGCGCTTGCTCGAGGTGCTCGACGGCGAGCCGCTCGGCACCGCGGGCGCGGGGTACGAGAGCATCCCGGCCGGAGCGGACCTGTCGCTACAGCCCCTCTCCCCGGACCTCCGGAACCGGGTCTGGTGGGGCGGCGGGAGCATGGGCACCGCGCTGCGGACGGCCGAGAAGGGCCTGCTCCTGCACTGCTCGACGCTGAACACCGAGGACACCGGTGAGCCCTTCGCGGTCGCCCAGGCCGCGCAGGTCGAGGCGTACCGGGAGCGCTTCGCCGAGCTGCACCCCGACCGCACGGCGAAGGTCGCCGTCGGCCGCATCGTGGTGCCGCTCCTCGACGACCACGACCGCGCCGTGCACGAGGAGTTCCTCACCGGCTACGCGAGCGGGATGGACGACGAGGGCCGTCCGACGGCCGGCGGCCCGCCCTTCCGGTTCAGCACGGTGCTCTCCGGGGAGCCGACCTCGATCGTGGACCGGCTGCTGGCCGACCCTGCCGTCGCCGCTGCCGACGAGCTCGTCGTGACCCTGCCGGCGAACGGCGACGCCGCGGCGCACGAGCGCATCCTGCGGATCGTCGCCGAGGAGATCGCGCCGGCCGTCCGCGTCAGCTAGGGCATCCGACGGGGCTCGACCGGGGGTGGTGAGGCTCCGGGAGCCCCTGCCGGATGACCATCTCGTCCCTGATCCGCACGGGATGGTGCACTCATCGTTCCACTTCCGGTGCGGTCTTGTCACGCTGCATTGCGGTTCGTGGATCAATTTCCTGATGAACCGTCACCACTTTGTGCGAACCGGGCGGAAGGACACCCCGACCGGCGTCTCCGTCGCCCCATCGCATCCGGCCCGGACGACGAATGCGTCCCCGCGCAGGCGCGGGGACGCATTCTGGACGCACCAGGGTCCCGAGGGCTCCATCGATCGGATCAGGAGACCGTGTCGCACGACTCGCGACCCCGTTCTCGGTGCGCGCGCCGACGGTAACCAGCCGCCTGGCGCAGGACGATGCTACTGAATCGACCCCGTGCCTGCGCGGAAACCGGACGAATCCGCCTCACTCCAGTTCGAGGGTCGCGTTTCCCGACTCGTCGGACACCGATGCGCCGACGTGCAGGGTGAAGGTCCCGGGCTCGTAGGCCCATGCCCCGTCCCAGTGCGCGAACGCCCGGGCCGGCACCTCGACCGACACCTCGGTGGACTCCCCGGCGCCGAGCCGGACCGGGGCGAACCCGACGAGCCACCGCACCGGACGGTCCACCGCGGACGAGGCCCGCGACGCGTAGACCTGCACGACGTGCTTGCCGGCCCGGTCGCCCGTGTTGGCGACGGTCGCCGTGACGATCACGGCGTCGCCCTCGCGGACCGACGGCGTCGCGGCGACCCCGTCGATCGTCCACGTCGTGTAGCCGAGCCCGTGGCCGAAGGGGTACGCGGGCTCCGTCCCGGCGCGGAGCCAGGCGCGGTAGCCGATGTGCACACCCTCGTCGTAGGCCACCTTGCCGTCGACCGGCGTGACGTTCGCCACGGGGACGTCGGCGAGCGTCGCCGGCCAGGTGGTGGGGAGGCGACCGCCGGGCTCGCGTGCACCGGTGAGCACGTCGGCGAGGGCGTTGCCGTACTCCTGCCCGCCGAACCAGGTGAGGAGCACCGCGGCGACGTCGTCCCGCCAGGGCAGCTCGACCGGCGACCCGGCGTTCACGACCACGACGGTGTTCGGGTTCACGGCGGCGACGGCACGGACCAGGTCGTCCTGGTGTCCGGGCAGCGCGAGCGAGGTGCGGTCGTAGCCCTCCGACTCGACCTTGGAGTTCGTGCCGACCACGACCAGCGCGACGTCGGCGCCGCGGGCGGACTCCACCGCGGCGTCGATGAGCACCGCGGGGTCGTCGTCGCTCGGCTCGGTGCCGAACTGGTAGGCGAGCACGCCGCCGAGCGCCTCGTCCTGCACGACGTCGTACTCGATGCGGATCGCGACCTGCTGCCCGGCCTCGACCGACACCGGGACGGACCGTGCCGGCGGGTTGAGGAAGGCCGCGCCGAGCTGGTCGCCCTCGACGCCGACGACCTCGTCGAGCACGAGCGACCCGTCGATCCACATGCGGGAGTGCCCGGCCGCGCCGACGCCGATGCGGACGGTGCCGGTGGAGGGCGCGGTCCAGGTCGTGGTGATGTCGAGCCGGTCGGCCTCGCGGGTCGGGGCGTCGCCGCCGAACCAGAACAGCGCGGTCGCCCGCCGGTCCTCGACGTACAGCTCCTCGCCGTCCTTGACGAACGCCACGCGCGCGCCGGGCTCGCCGGTCGTCGGATTCGTGATGGTCGACAGCGGGAACTCGGCGATGCCCTCCTGCACGACGGCACCGATGGCGTAGTCGACGGTCGCGCCGGGGAACGCCGCGCGGACGCCGTCGAGCGGCGACACGACCGAGGACGGCACGACGGTGGCGGATCCGCCACCCTGCGTCCGCGCCTGGTCGGCGTTGTGTCCGATGACGGCGATGCGCGACACGGCGGCGGCGTCGAGCGGGAGCAGGCCGGTGTTGCGGACGAGGACGGTCCCCTCGGCCTCGGCCTCGCGGACGAACGCGGTGCCGTCCTCGACCGTGCCGGGCTGGGCGGCGACCGGCTCGAAGCCCTCGAGCGCACCGACGCGGGCCGCCAGGGTCAGGATGCGTCGGACCTTGCGGTCGATCGCCTCGACCGGGACGTCCCCGGCACGGACGGCATCGAGCAGCGGGCCTCGCTCCACCACGGGTTGGGTCCGGGCATCGCGACGTCCTGCGACGCCGTGGCCGAGTCGACCGAGCGCACCCCGGTCCAGTCGGACACGACGATGCCGTCGAAGCCCCACTCCGAGTTGAGCGGGGTCTCGAGCAGGTCGTTCTCGGACGCGGGTGACACCGTTGATCGCGTTGTAGGACGACATGATCGCCCAGGCGTGCGCCTCGGTGACGGCCTTCTCGAACGCCAGCAGGTAGAGCTCGCGCAGGGCCCGGTCGGACACCTCGGTGCTCGCCGTGAAGCGGTCCGTCTCGTAGTCGTTCGCGATGTAGTGCTTCGGGGTCGCGGCGACGCCGTTCTCCTTCCTGGACACCCGCGACGTAGCTCGCGGCGAGGTCGCCGGTCAGCACCGGGTCCTCGCTGAAACGCCTCGAAGTGCCGCCCACGAGGGGCGACCGGTGCAGGTTGATCGTCGGGCCGAGGACCCACGTCGACGCCCTTGCGGCGGGCCTCGACGGCGGCGGCGGCGCCGTAGCGCTTCGCGATCGCACGGTCCCAGCTGGCCGAGAGCGCGGTCGCGGACGGCAGGTTGAGCGACGGGTCGCGCTCGTCCCACACCTCGCCGCGGACACCGGACGGGCCGTCCGACATGAGGATGCGACGGAGCCCGATCTTCTCGATCGGCCAGGTGGTCCAGAAGTCACGTCCGGTGAGCAGCTGGACCTTCTCCTCGGTGGTCAGCTCGGCGACGAGCGCGTCGATGCGCTCGGTCAGCGGCGACGCACTGGAGGCGCGGGTGGTGTCGTCCACGGTGGTCACGATGGTCGGTCCCTTCGTTCAGCGACGAGCGGCTGCGGCAGGGGCCCACACGCCCTCGTCGGCCGGTGGCGCCAGCGTAGCACCCAAAACCTATGCCCGGTAGGTTTTTTGGCTCCCGGCGGCCGAGCGGTACGGTTCTCGCATTGGCACGACGGGGTTCGTACGCGAAGGGCATCGCGAAGCGCGAGGAGATCCTCACGACGGCGCTCGACCTCGTCGCCTCGCAGGGCTTCCGCCGGACGAGCATCAAGGACATCGCCGACGCCGTGGGGCTCACCCAGGCCGGCCTCCTGCACTACTTCGACTCGAAGGACGAGCTCTGGGTGGAGATCCTCCGCCGTCGCGACGAGGTCGACCTCGCCCAGGACTGGCACGCGGAGGACCCCGGCGCCCTCCTCGCCGCCATCGTCCGGCACAACGCCGAGGTCCCCGGACTCGTCCAGATGTTCGTGAACCTCTCCGCCGCCGCCGCGACCGACGCCGAGCACCCGGCCCACGACTACTTCCGCGAGCGCTACGCGAGCAGCCGCCGCACCTTCACCGACGACTTCCGGCGGATGCAGGACGACGGCCGGCTGCGCGCCGACGTCGACCCGGAGCAGCTCGCCAGCGTGCTGCTCGCGATCTCCGACGGCATGCAGATCCAGTGGCTCTACGACCCGAGCCGGGACATGGCCGAGCACGTCGAGCTCGTCACCCGACTCGCGATCGCGCAGTCGGTCGCGGCCGACTGACCCGGACTACCCGGCCGCGCGCGGTGCGGCGCGCAGTTCCGGGAACTGGTCCTCGCGCCACTCCCCCGCGGCGGGCGTCCCGGCGGCGGCCGCGCGCTCCTCGCGTTCCCGCAGCTCGACCCGGCGGATCTTGCCGGAGATCGTCTTCGGCAGGTCGGCGAACTCCACCCGGCGGACCCGGGCGTAGGCGGGCAGGGCGGTCCGGGCGTGCTCGAGCACGGCGTGCGCGGTCTCGGCGGTGGCCTCCCACCCGGCGGCGAGGGTCACGTACGCCTTCACGATCGCGAGCCGTGCGGCATCCGGTGCGGGGACGACGGCACTCTCCGCCACGGCGGGGTGCTGCAGGAGCGCGCTCTCGACCTCGAACGGCGACACCTTGTAGTCCGAGGACTTGAACACGTCGTCGGTCCGGCCGATGAACGTCAGCTGCCCGTCGGCGTCCCGCGCGGCGATGTCCCCCGTGTGGAAGACGCCGTCGCGCATCGACTCCGCCGTCCGCTCCGGGTCGCCGAGGTACCCCGCCATGAGGTTGACCGGCCGTTCGGCGAGGTCGAGGCAGACCTCGCCCTCGTCGGTCGGTGCGCCGGTCACCGGGTCGAGCAGCAGCACGGAGACGCCGGGCAGCGGCGTGCCCATCGCCCCGGGCGTCACCGGGTCGCCCGGGGCGTTCCCGATGATCGCGGTCGTCTCGGTCTGCCCGTACCCGTCGCGGATCGTCAGGCCCCACGCGGTCTCGACCCGTGCGATCACCTCGGGGTTGAGCGGCTCGCCGGCCGACACGACCTCGCGCAGGGCCCGCGGCCGCGCACCGAGGTCGGCCTGCAGCATCATCCGCCAGGCCGTCGGCGGGGCGCAGAAGGTGCTGACCTCGGCGGCGTCGAGCTGCGCGAGGAGCCCGGCCGGGTCGAACCGCGGCGTGTTGTGCACGAACACCGTGGCCTCCGCGATCCACGGGGCGAAGAAGCAGCTCCACGCGTGCTTGCCCCAGCCGGGTGAGCTGATCGCCAGGTGCACGTCCCCGGGGCGCAGACCGAGCCAGTGCATCGTGCTGAGGTGCCCGACCGGGTAGGACGTCTGCGTGTGCACGACCATCTTCGGCTTCGAGGTGGTGCCGGACGTGAAGTAGACCAGGCACGGGTCGTCGATGCTGGTCCGGACCTCCGGCCGACGCTCGCCCGCGGGGGCCGGCTCGCCGAGGTCGGTCGGGTACGGGGTCCAGCCCTCGGCCGTCCCGCCGACGACGGTCCGCGTGAAGTCGCCGCGGACGCCGCCGAACTTCCCCGTGTCGCCGTCGTTCGTCACGACGTGCCGCACGCCCCCGCGGTCCACCCGGTCCTGCAGGTCGGCGGTGTCGAGCGCGGTCGAGGTCGGCAGGATCACCGCGCCGAGCTTGATGACGGCGAGCATGGTCTCCCACAGCTCGAGCTGGTTGCCGAGCATGACGAGGACGTGGTCGCCCTTCCGGACACCCCGCTCGTGCAGCCGCACGGCGAGCCGGTCGGACCGTGCGGCCATCGCGGCCGTAGGACAGGCGCTGCTCGGTGTCGCCGTCGACGATCCAGAGCGCGGTGCGGTCGTTGTCGGTCGCGATGACGTCGAACCAGTCGTCCGCCCAGTTGAACGTCTCGCCGAGGTCCGGCCACGCGAAGCCGGCGCGGGCCTCGGCAGCGGTCTCGGCGGTGAGGAGGCGGTCACGGGCGGCACGGTAGGCAGCGGTGACGTTCGGGGATGACACGGCTCGATCATGCCGCACGCACCTGCGCGGCCCGGACAGGTACCAGCAGTGCCTGGTCCGCTCCCACCGTGGCACGGCAGGATGGAGCCGCCCGGCAGGGCACGGACCGACGACGATGTGGAGCGACGCGATTGACGCGTGTAGTGGTGACCGGTGGCAGCGGCAAGCTCGGACGGGCGGTGGTGCGCGACCTCGACGCGCACGGGTACGACGTGGTCCTGCTCGACCGCGTGCCCTCGCCGGACAAGCCCGAGCGGGTGCAGTTCGTGCGGACCGACCTCGCCGACTACGGGCAGGTCCTCGGCGCGTTCACCGGGGTCGACGACCGCTACGACCACGTCGACGCCGTGGTGCACCTCGGCGCGATCCCCGCTCCGGGGCAGGTGCCGGACGTGGCGCTCATCACGAACAACGTCACGGCGTCGATCAACGTCTTCCACGCCGCCCGGGCCGCGCGGATCAAGAACCTCGTGTGGGCGTCCAGCGAGACCCCTCTCGGCATCCCGATGGGCGAGCACCACCCGCCGTACCTGCCGGTCGACGAGGAGTTCCCGTCCGGCCGCAGTCGTCGTACTCGCTCGGCAAGGCCGTCGAGGAGGAGATGGCCCGCCACTTCACCCGCTGGGACCCGGAGCTGAAGATGATCGGCCTGCGGTTCTCGAACGTCATGGACGAGACGGACTACCCCGCGTTCCCGTGGGACGCCAGCCCGGAGGCGAAGACCTTCACCTGTGGTCCTACATCGACTCCCGGGACGGCGCGCAGGCGGTGCGCAAGGCGGTGGAGGCGGAGCTGACCGGCTTCGAGGCGTTCGTCATCGCCAGCCCGGACACCGTCATGGACACGCCGACGATCGAGCTGGTCGAGCGCTGGGTGCCCGACATCGAGCGTCGTGCGGACATCGACGGCGTCAGCTCGCTGCTGTCGTCCGAGAAGGCCCGTGAACTCCTCGGCTACGCCCCGGAGCACAGCTGGCGCGACCACCGCTCCGCCTGAGCCGTCGGCCTCCCGTCCCGGACACACGGACCGACGGACGGGAGGCGCGGTTCGGCTCACGCGGGCAGCAACAGCCCGTCGAGCACCAGGGTCCCGGGCACGCGGCAGCAGGTCCGCCGTGAGCGCCCGCTCGTCGACGCCCGTGATCTGGGCGATCGCGGCGGTGATCGCCGCGACGGACAGGTCGCCGTCGCACGCCCCGACGAACGCGGCGAGCGCCGTGTCCGCGTCCACCCGGCGGCCGAAGCCCCCGCCCTGCACGAGCGTCATGACCGTGGGGTCGTCGTTGCCGGGCCAGTAGTGGCGTTCCTCGGTGACATCGCCGGCGACCCGCAGGTGCGCGGCGGCGAGCGCGGCGTCGTCGTGTTCGGCGAGCCAGGCGGCGGCGTCGAGGACGCGGGCCACGGTGGCGCCGAGCCCGGCGGGGTTGGACCCGAGCGCCTCGGGGACGCGCTCGAAGCGACGGAGCGGGGCCGCGCCTCCCGGCCGTCGCCGCACCACGACGTAGCCGAAGCCGACCCCGGTCACGCGCCGCGACGCGAAGTCGTCGAGCCAGGCGTCGACGAGCAGGTCGTACGTGTCGTTCCCGGGCTTCGTCCCGCCGTCACGGATCCACGTCTCGGCGTACCGGTACGGGTCCTGCCGTTCGCGTTCGACGACCCAGACGTCGAGGTCGTCGTCCGCTGCCCAGGAGCGGGACCCGGTCGAGGCCGTCGACGCCCCACCGGTACTCCCAGTTGCCGAGCAGCTGTGCGGTCCCGCCGGGTTCGAGGTGGTCGGCGAGCCCGCGCAGCACGGTCTCGACCAGGGCGTCGCCGACCATGCCGCCGTCGCGGTACTCGTACGAGGGGACGTCGTCGCGGCGGGGTGTGATGACGAACGGCGGGTTGGAGACGATGCGGTCGAAGCGCTCCCCCGCGACCGGCTCGAACAGCGACCCGAGCCGGAACTCGACGCCCTCGATGCCGTTCAGCCGGACGTTGAAGCGGGCGATGTCGAGCGCCCGTCGGGAGATGTCGGTGGCGACCACCTCGTCGGCGAACCGGCTGGCGTGCATCGCCTGGATGCCGCACCCGGTGCCGAGGTCGAGCACCCGGTGGACGGGCACGGGCACCTGCAGGCCGGAGAGCGTCGTGCTGGCACCGCCGATGCCGAGGACGTGCTCCTCGTCGAGTGCGGTCCCGAGCGCGAGTTCGCCGAGGTCGGAGAGGATCCACCAGCTGCCGGCGCCGAGGTCGTCGACGAAGGCGTACGGGCGGAGGTCCACCGTCGGGACGACGTCGGGCTCCGTCAGGGCGTGGAGGCGCTCCGGGTCGCTCCGGTCGACCAGCGCCTCCGGGGACACCACGGGGTCCTCGAGCCGGACGAGGCCGGCGCCCTCGAGCCCCTCGACGCCGACCGTCGGCAGGGCTGCGCGCACGTGGCTGAGGGGCTGCCGGAGGCCGAGCAGGAAGAGTGCGGCGAGGGTGTACCGCGGGAGCAGGGCGTCGGTGAGCCGTCCCCGCGCGGCGTGGACGGCCGCCGTCCGGTTCCCCCGGTGCAGCGCGGCCGCGGCATCGGCACCCCAGAGCTCCTCGACGCCGTCCACGGTGTAGCCGGCCGCGGTGAGGTCCTGCCGGAGCGCGTCGGTGACCGCCGGGTCCGTGCGGACGGTCGGCAGCGTGTGCCCCGTGCTCACGCCGGGACGTCCTCGCGCATGAGGGCCGCGGGGACCTCCCACGCGAAGACGAGGTCGAGCAGGCCGGGGAACCGCTGCTGCACGTCGTCGATCCGGACGCGGCTGCTGCGGGTGAGGCCCTCCTGGTGCTGTTCGAGCAGCCCGGCCTCGCGCAGGACGCGGAAGTGGTGCGTCAGCGTGGACTTCGGCCGGTCGATGCCGACCCACCCGCAGCTGCGGACCCCACCGGCCGCGTCCACCAGGTAGCGGTGCAGGATCGCCAGCCGGATCGGGTCGCTCAGGGCGTCCAGCACGACGGGGAGGTCCATCTCGGCGATGGTCGGCTGCGGCAGCCGTTCCGGGGCATCGACGTTGGCGGGCATGCACGGGACCGTACCACTGTTCCCCTCGCAGTACGACTTGCGTCGTACATTCGACTGCGGTACGAATGCAGTCGTACAAGCGCCGGTCGCGGCGCCCCGAACGGAAGGACGCCCATGGCACAGTCGGCACGCTCGGTCGCCGGGTTCTGGATCCTCGCGGCGATGCTCCTGGTGTCGGTCGCCTCGTCGGCGGTCCCGTCGCCGATCTACCCCGTGTACGCGGCGGAGTGGCACCTCACCCCGCTCATGCTCACGGGCGTCTTCGCCATCTACGTCGCCGGGCTCCTCGCGAGCCTGCTCGTCGCCGGCCGGCTCTCCGACCACGTCGGCCGGAAGCCCGTGCTCGTCACCGGCGGCCTCGGCCTCGCGCTCTCGCTCGGCCTGTTCTCGGTCGCCGACGGACTCGGCGCGCTCATCGTCGACCGCATCGTGCAGGGCGTCGCCGTCGGCCTGCTCATCGGCGCGCTCGGCGCAGCACTGATCGACAACTCGATCGAGCGCCGCCCCGCACTGGCCGGCGTGCTCAACGGCGTCATCCCGCCGATCGCCCTCGCCACCGGCGCGGTCTCGAGCGGCGCCCTCGTCGAGTGGGGGCCGGCACCGGAACAGCTCGTCTACGTCCTGTTCGGCACGCTCCTCGTCCTCATGGTCGTCGCGCTCGTCGTCGTCCCCGAGCGGGTCGTCCGCCGTCCGGGAGCGCTCCGCTCCCTCCGCCCCACGATCAGCGTCCCGCGGACCTCGCGGCGGCTGTTCCGCAGCGTCGCCGGCTCCCTCATCGCGAGCTGGGCCCTCGGCGGGCTCTTCCTGTCACTCGTCCCCTCGGCGCTCGGCGCGGTGTTCGGCATCACCAACCACTTCGCCGCCGGCGCCCTCATCGCCGTCGTCACGGGGGTCGGCGCGCTCACCGGCCTCGCGATCCAGCGGATGGACGCCGGAAGGCCGTGCTCCTCGGGCTCGTCGCCCTGGTCGCCGGCCCGGTCGTCACCGTCGCCTTCGTCGCCGCGCACTCCCTGCCCGGCCTGGTCGTCGGCAGCGCGATCGCCGGTGTCGGCTTCGGCGCCGGGTTCCAGGCCCCGCTCCGGATGCTCCTCGCCACCGCCGCGCCGACCCACCGCGCCGGACTGCTCTCCACCGTCTACGTGGTCAGCTACCTGGCGTTCGGCGTCCCCGCGGTCGTCGGCGGCCTCCTCGAGCCCGCGGTCGGCCTCGTCCCGGTGATCGCCGGGTACGGCGCGTTCATCGTCCTCGCGGCGGTCGTCGCCCTCGTCCTGCAGCTCGCGGACCGGCGTGC
The DNA here is from genome assembly GCA_023846275.1 of Vanilla planifolia. Taxonomy (NCBI): domain Eukaryota; kingdom Viridiplantae; phylum Streptophyta; class Magnoliopsida; order Asparagales; family Orchidaceae; genus Vanilla; species Vanilla planifolia. The sequence goes on from JAIUJO010002767.1 coordinate 44,325, forward strand.
GGCCGCCGTCGAGGAGCAGGCGGCCGAGGTGCTCGAGCGCACCGCGACCGGCTCCGTGCGGGTGGCCTCGGCCGAGTAGGGGTCAGTGCCCCGGGCGCGCCCGCTTCGGCCCGCGCGACCGGACACCCATGCTGCGGTGTGCGTCCTCGTGCGCGGCGTCGACGTCGGCCTTGCCCCGGTCCGCCGCGTTCCGCAGCCACTGCGGCCCGTGCGCCTTCGCCCAGTCCCAGAAAGTCCCAGAAACGGTGCAGCTGGGCGCGGAGCCACGTGATGATCCGGTGGAAGAAGTGGAACTCGCTGGCCAGGATCGTCAAGCCGATGAAGACCACGAGCCACCCGGGGCCGGGCAGCGGCACGAGGATGAGGCCGATCACGACGACGAGGCCGCCCACGATGCCGACGAGCACCTTGTAGACGAGGTGCAGGTGCGGCCGCGCGTGGATCCAGGCGCGTGCGTCGTGGAACCACTGGAAGCGGCGACGGTGGCCGTCGGCGGGCTCGGCGGGCAGGAGCTCACCGGGTCGGTCGTCGGGGTCGCGGTCCATGCGGGAACGGTAGGGCTCGCGGCTGGGAATCCGCGGCGGAGGGGGTGGACGAGCGGTGCGCGTCCGGCGGCGTGCTCGGCCGGAGGTGCCGGGACGCGAGCGGGACGCCCGGGGCGAGCAGCGCCTCCCGTCCGGTGGTGCGGGACGGCGATCCGTCGCCAGCCGGGAGGCGCGACCCACCGATCGCGTCCGCGCCGGTCCGTCGGCCCGGCCAGGAGGCGTCCCGCCCGCCCGGGTCCGCTCCGGTCCGTCAGCGGTCGGCCCCACCGCCCCTCACGCGTGCGCGACGCAGGTCGCCGCCCACGGGACGGCGTCGAGCCGCGCCTCCGGGATCGGCTCACCGCCGACCGTGCAGCGCCCGTACGTCCCCGCGTCCACCCGCGCGAGCGCCGCCTCCACCAGCGCGAGCCGTCGTCGTGCGTCGTCCCGCACCGCGCCGAGCGAGCCGCGCTCCCACGCCAGCGTCGCGCCCTCGGGGTCGTGCTCGTCGTCGGAGTTGGCGTCCTGCCGGGCGTCGCTGACGTCACGCATGCTCCGCTCGACGTCGGCGAGGAGCCGCTCGTTGCGCTCCCGTTCGGCGAGCAGCGCGGTGCGTGGGTCGTCCATTCCGGACACCGTAGTCGCGCAGGTCCCGACCGCTCCGCGGAATGCCGACCCACGGCCATGCGTTCGCATCGACATGACCAAGATCGGGTTCCTGTCGTTCGGACACTGGCGCGACGTGCCGGGGTCCAAGGTGCGCAGCGGCCGCGAGGCCCTCGTGCAGGCGATCGACCTCGCCGTCGCCGCCGAGGAGGCCGGCGTCGACGGCGCCTTCTTCCGCGTCCACCACTTCGCGCCGCAGCAGGCCGCGCCGTTCCCCCTGCTCTCCGCGATCGCCGCGAAGACCAGCCGCATCGAGATCGGCACCGGCGTGATCGACATGCGCTACGAGAACCCGCTGTACATGGCCGAGGAGGCGGCAGCGACCGACCTCATCTCCGGCGGTCGCCTGCAGCTCGGCGTCTCGCGGGGATCACCCGAGACCGCCCTCGCCGGCTACCAGCAGTTCGGCTACGTGCCCGACGCCTCCGACGAGAACGGCGGCGACATGGCGCGGGCGCACACCGCCGTGTTCCGCCGCGCGATCGCCGGCGAACCGATGGCGAACGCCAACCCGCAGATGACCGGCTCCGTCGGGTCGCTGCCCGTGTTCCCGCTCTCCGACGGCCTCGGCGACCGCATCTGGTGGGGCGCCGGCACCCGGGCCACTGCCGAGTGGACGGCCGAGCAGGGCATGAACCTGATGTCGTCGACCCTGCTGACCGAGGACACCGGCGTGCCCTTCGACCAGTTGCAGGCCGAGCAGATCGAGCGCTTCCGGTCCGTCTGGGAGTCGATGGGGTGGGAGCGGACGCCGCGCGTCTCGGTGTCCCGCAGCATCATCCCGATCATCGACGACGAGTCCCGGCACTACTTCGGCGTCCGGGCGCAGGTCGAGGGGCAGGACCAGGTCGGGCACCTCGACGGCGGTCTCGCGCGCTTCGGCCGGTCCTACATCGGGTCGCCCGAGGACCTCGTGACGGAGCTCGCGGCGGACCAGGCCGTCCGGGCCGCGGACACCGTGCTCATCACCGTGCCGAACCAGCTCGGTGTCGACTTCAACGCGCGGCTGCTCGCGGCCGTGAAGGACGTCATGCGCGAGGTGGACGCGGCGCCGGTCCCCGCCTGAGTCGGGCGCCCGGCGGACGCGGCTGGGTCAGGTGGGCGCGGACGCTCCCGGCCGGGCGCCGCGCCTCCGGTGACTGCTGGCGCTCGGGAGGGCTCCGACCGGCCCGGCAGTGGTCCCCCATCGTGCTGACACCCGGCCTGGGACTGGGACGGGCCCCGCTGCTCCCGTAGCGTCGTGGTGCACCATCCCCAGCACCTCGAGGAGCACCACGTGACACTGCCGGCCGCCGGCTGGTTCCCGGACCCCCAAGAGCCGAGCCGTCTGCGCTGGTGGGACGGGCACGCCTGGGGAGCGGCGACCCGCGTCCGGCCGGACCGCGCAGAGCCGGTGGTCCCGGTGGTGGTCGCCCCCGTCGGGCCGTCCTTCTCGGTCCAGCCGTCGGTGGTGCGCACGGGCTCGTGGTCCTCCGGCAGCGGCGGCGTGCACCGGTTCAGCACCTCCTCGGCGATCGCGGTGCTGCTGGCTGCCGCATCGGTCGCCGTGAACCCGTGGGGCGTGCTGAGCGTCGCGGGGGTCGTCGCCGCGCTGCTCGGCGTGGTGTGGCCCGGCGTGACCGGCCGTTGGCGGGTGCTGGCGCGCAGCGCTGCGGCGAGCGCCCTGGTCGTCTCGGTCGCCACGGCCGCGGTCGCCGCCTCGGCGCAGTACCACTTGTTCTGACGCAGGGCGCGGACGCAGTCTCGCGCGCAGGTGCGTGTCGGCGTGCGGGGCGCCTCGGGCCGCCGCACGATCGAAGACCGCTCGCACCGCTGATCGCCGTGGTTCGGACGCACTTCCGTTGTGCGGACTGCGGAGCGCTGCCGCCCGTCCCCGCCTGCGCTACCGCCGCGCCCGCGGGTGCGCCGTCTGGTACACGTCGCGGAGCATGTCGGCCGTGACCATCGTGTAGATCTGCGTCGTCGCGACACTCGCGTGCCCGAGCAGCTCCTGCACGACCCGCACGTCCGAACCGCCCTCGAGCAGGTGCGTCGCGAAGGAGTGCCGGAACGTGTGCGGCGACACGTGCTCGGCGAGCCCGGCACGCTCGGCCGCCGCCTGGATCACGAGCCAGGCGCTCTGCCGGGACAGCCGCGCGCCCCGGGCACCGAGGAACAGCGCCGGTGTCGACGCACCGCGTGCTGCGAAGAGCGGCCGTGCCCGCACCAGGTAGGCGTCGATCGCGGCCCGGGCGAAGCTCCCGAGGGGCACCACCCGCTGCTTGTTGCCCTTGCCCGTCACCCGCACGACCGCCAGCCCGTCACCACGAGACCCGTCGCCACGGCCGCCGTCGCCCCGCCCGTCATCGTCGCCTTCGCCTGCGCCCGCGCCGCCCGTGCCGTCCCCGTCCGCCAGGGTCGTGACGTCGTCCACGGACAACCCCACCGCCTCGGAGATCCGCGCACCGGTCGCGTACAGCAGCTCGAGCAGCGCCTTGTCCCGGAGCTGGACCGGGTCGTCGGCGTCGACGGACACGGCGCCGAGCAGCCGCTCCATGTCGTGCACGGAGATCGCCTTCGGCAGCCGCATGGGTGCCTTCGGCGGACGCACCGAGGCACCGGGGTCGAGCTGCAGCCACCCCTCACCGGCGGCGAACGCGGTGAACGACCGGACCGAGCTGAGCATCCGCGCCACCGACCGCGGCGCGAGCGGGCCGGACGGGCGGGTCGCGAGGTGCGTCACGAACCCGGCGAGGTCCGCCCGCGCGATGCGTCCGACGTCGTCGAGCACCGCGGCGCCCCCGGCACGGTCGGCTCCGTCCGAGTCGACGACGGGCGCTGCCGCCACCCATTCCGCGAACGTCCCGAGGTCCCGCCGGTAGGCCGAGAGCGTGTGCTGCGACAACCCTCGCTCGATCGCGATGTGCCGGAGGTAGGTCTCCACGGCACGGTCGAGGGGCATCACCCGGACAGGCTAGCCGCCGACGCGACCACCCGCCGGTCAGTGCAGCGCCGCGTCCGGCTCCCCCACCCGGAACGCCGTGAACGTCACGGTCAGCCCGGCACGGCTCGGCGCAGCGCAGAAGAGCCCGGCCGACACGACGGCGTCCGGCGCGAGCGGTGCGACCCGCACGAGCCGCGGCTCCTCGCCCTCGGCCCACGCCCGGATCGTCACCGCGTCGCCGTCCCGACTCGCGCGGATCGTCACCGTGCGTCCGGCCCACTCCGGGACGGGCGCGACGGACCAGTCGGAGACACCGCTGGTGACCACGGCGCCGACCTGCTGCCGACCGTCGGCGAACTCGACGCCCGCCTTGATCCAGTTCCGCTCGTCGACGCGGAGGAAGACGCCCGCCTGGTCGAACTGCTGGTCGAGCGCCGACACGAACGACACCTCGACCGATGCCGCCCCGTCGAGTCGCCGCACCAGCGCGTGCTCGGAGTCGTGGACGAACCCGTACGAGGTCGTCCGCCACGCATCGCTCCCCGACGCGGCGGTCACGCGGAGCACGTCACCGTCGAGCACCGCGGCGACGGGGTCGTGCGTCCACCCGCCGGATGCGACGAGGTCGGCGAGGCTCACGCGCCGCGTCGCTCGAGGGCGTCGACCGCGAGCACCGCGACGACGAGTGCGGAGTTGTGCAGGCGGCCGTCGAGGATGGCCTCGACGAGCTCGGCCCGCGGGACCCAGCGCGTCACGATGTCGGCCTCCTCGGCCTCGCGCTCGAACGCCTCGGCGGTCGCCCGGACACCGCGCGCACGGTAGATCTCGAGGAACTCGTCACTCCCGCCGGACGACGTGTTGTACGTCACGAGCGGCTCCCAGGTGTCCGCTTCGAGGTCCGCCTCCTCCGCGAGCTCCCGCTGCGCGGCGGTCAGGTGGTCCTCGCCCGCGACGTCGAGGAGGCCCGCGGGCAGCTCCCAGTCGCGCAGCCGCACGGGGTGCCGGTACTGCTGGATGACGAGCACGCGACCTTCGTCGTCCTCGGCGTACACCGCGACGGCACCGGTGTGGTCGATGTACTCCCGCACCATCGAGTCGTCGTTGTACGCGATGGTGTCCCGTCGGACGTCCCAGACCGCACCCTCGTACACGACGGTGGAGTCGGTGGTCTCGTAGGAGGCGGATTCGTCGGCGATGGGTGCGTCAGTCACCCGCCCATCCTGGCACGCACCCCCCTGACGGACTGGAGGCGCGGTGCCGGCCGGCACCGCGCCTCCCGTCCGTCACGGAGGACGCTGCGCTTACGCGACCTGCTCCTCGGTCTGCGGGTCGAAGAGGCTCGATGCCTCGTGCCGCGTGATCGCGGCCTCGACGAGGCCCGCGAACAGCGGGTGCGCGTCCGTCGGACGCGAGCGCAGCTCCGGGTGCGCCTGCGTCGCGATGTAGAACGGGTGCACGTCGCGCGGCAGCTCGACGTACTCGACCAGGGTGCCGTCGGGCGACGTGCCCGAGAACACCAGGCCGGCGTCCGCGATCTGCTGCCGGTAGGTGTTGTTCACCTCGTAGCGGTGGCGGTGGCGCTCGGAGGCCTCCGGCGCACCGTACAGCGACGCGGCGAGCGACCCGTCCGCGAACTTGGCTGGGTAGAGGCCGAGGCGCATGGTGCCGCCCAGGTCGCCACCGGCGATGATGTCCACCTGCTCCGCCATCGTCGCGATGACCGGCGTCGTGGTCTCCGGGTCGAACTCGGTGCTCGACGCGTCGGTGAGGCCGGCCTCGTGGCGGGCGTACTCGATGACCATGCACTGCAGGCCGAGGCACAGGCCGAGCGTGGGGATGCCCTGCTCCCGCGCGAAGCGGAGCGCACCGAGCTTGCCCTCGATGCCGCGCACGCCGAACCCGCCGGGGACGCAGATGCCGTCCACGTCGCCGAGGTGCTTCGCGGCCCCCTCGGGCGTGGTGCAGTCGTCGGACACGACCCACTTCAGCTTGACCTTGGCGTTGTGCGCGAAGCCACCGGCACGGAGCGCCTCGGTCACCGACAGGTACGCGTCCGGGAGGTCGATGTACTTGCCGACGAGGGCGATCGTGACCTCCTTCTTCGGCTCGTGCACCGCGCGGAGCACGCCGTCCCAGCGGGACCAGTCGACGCCGTCGGCCTCGAGGCGGAGCGCGTCGATGATGACCTGGTCGAGCCCCTGGTCGTGCAGCATCGTCGGGATGTCGTAGATGGAGGGCACGTCGACCGCGTTCACGACCGCGTTCTCGTCGACGTCGCACATGAGCGCGATCTTGCGCTTGTTCGAGTCCGAGACCGGGCGGTCGGAGCGGAGGACGAGCGCGTCCGGCTGGATGCCGATCGAGCGCAGCGCCGCGACGGAGTGCTGCGTCGGCTTCGTCTTCTGCTCACCCGAGGCCGCCATGAACGGCACGAGCGAGACGTGCACGAAGAAGACGTTGTTCCGGCCGAGCTCGTGGCGGACCTGCCGCGCCGACTCGATGAACGGCTGCGACTCGATGTCGCCGACCGTGCCGCCGACCTCGGTGATGATGACGTCGGGCTGCGGGTCGTTCCCCGCCTGCTCGCGCATCCGACGCTTGATCTCGTCGGTGATGTGCGGGATGACCTGGACCGTGTCGCCGAGGTACTCGCCGCGACGCTCCTTGGCGATGACGGTCGAGTAGACCTGCCCGGTCGTGACGTTCGCGGCCTGCGACAGGTTGATGTCGAGGAAGCGCTCGTAGTGCCCGATGTCCAGGTCCGTCTCGGCGCCGTCGTCGGTCACGAAGACCTCGCCGTGCTGGAACGGGTTCATGGTGCCCGGGTCCACGTTGAGGTACGGGTCGAGCTTCTGCATGACGACCTTGAGGCCGCGCGCCGTGAGCAGGTTGCCGAGGCTGGCCGCCGTCAGGCCCTTGCCGAGAGACGAGACGACCCCGCCGGTCACGAAGATCTGCTTCGTCACCTTCGGGGTCGAGTTCGAAGAATGTGTTCCGCCGCTGAGAGTGTCCGCCACGGGATTCCATCGTACGTCAGAACTGCCGGAGGCGCGACTCCGGTTCGCCGTGGGCGTTGCGCCGGGCGGATGGTCGGCTCCGGTTCGCCGTGGCGGTCAGGCGCGCTGGCCCGCGACCTCGAGGAGTTCGCGCGCGTGCTCCATGCCGCTCGCGCTGTCCCCGAGACCGGACAGCAGCCGCGCCATCTCCTGCAGCCGTTCCTCACCCTCGAGCCGCCGCACGCTGGACGAGGTGACCGCACCGCTCGCGTCTTTCACCACGTTGAGGTGGTTGTTCGCGAACGCCGCGACCTGGGCCAGGTGCGTGACGACGATGACCTGCGTCCGCTCGGCCAGCTTCGCCAGTCGACGGCCGATCTCGATCGCGGCCGCACCGCCGACGCCCGCGTCAACCTCGTCGAACACGAACGTCGGCACCGTCGTGCTGCCGGCCATCACGACCTCGATCGCGAGCATCACCCGCGAGAGCTCGCCGCCCGACGCCCCCTTGCCGATCGGCCGTGGGTCCGTGCCCGAGTGCGGCTGCAGCAGGATCGACACCTGGTCGCGCCCGTGCCGCCGGTACTCGCCCGCGTCGGTCACCTCGACCACCAGGGTCGCGCCGGCCATGGCGAGCGTCCGCAGTTCCGCGGTGACCCGCTTCGCCAGGTTCGCCGCCGCCGTGGTCCGGGCCTTCGTCAGCGCAGCGGCAGCGGCGTCGAGCGCCTGCTCGTCCTGCTCCACGGCGGCCTGCAGCGCCTGGATGCGGTCGTCGTCGCCGTCGAGTTCGAGCAGTCGGTCGCTCGCCCGCTGACCGTAGGCGATGACGTCGTCGACGGTCTCGCCGTACTTCCGCGTCAACCCCGCGAGCAGCGCCCGACGCTCGTTGATGAGCTCGAGGTCGTGCCCGGCGTCCGGTTCCAGCGAGCCGAGGTAGCTCGACAGGCTCGCCGAGGCCTCGGTCGCCTGGATGCCGAGCTCGGTCAACTGTTCGAGCACCGGCTGGAGTGCCGCGTCCGACCCGGCGACGCGCTCGATGGCGCGACGGGCGGCCTCGACCAGCCCGACGACGTCCGCGACCCCGTCCAGGGACTCGCTCGAGAGTGCCTCGTGCGCCAGCCCCGCCGACAGCCGGAGCTCCTCGAGGTTCCCGAGCCGCTCCGCCCGTTCGGCGAGCTCGACGTCCTCGCCGGGCTGTGGGTCCGCCGCCTCGATCTCGTCCGAGGCAGCGCGGATCCGCTCGGCCTCGGCCACCCGGTCGTCCCGGTCCAGCACGAGCGTCTCGAGCTCGCCGGTGTGCGCCTGCCAGGTGTCGAACGCCGACACGTACCGCGCGAGGACCTTCTCCAGCGCCGCACCGCCGAACCCGTCGAGCGCCGCACGCTGCGCCGTCGCCGAGGTCAGGCGGATCTGGTCCGACTGCCCGTGCACGGTGACGAGCTGGTCCGCGAGCTCGCCGAGCACCGCGACCGGGGCACTCCGACCGCCGACCGTGGCGCGGCTGCGGCCCTCGGCCGAGACCGTCCTCGTGAGGATGAGCTCGCCGTCCTCGACCGTGCCGCCGGCGTCCTCCACCCGTTCGGCCACGGCGTCGTGCTCAGGCACGTGCCAGCGGCCCTCGACCACGGCGCTCGGAGCACCGCGCCGGACCGCTCCGGCGTCCGCTCGGGCGCCGAGCAGCAGGCCGAGTGCCGTGACGATCATCGTCTTGCCGGCGCCGGTCTCACCGGTGACGACCGTGAAGCCGGGCCCGAGCTCGAGCGTGGTCTCACCGATCACCCCGAGGTCGGCGATCTGGATCTCCTCGATCACTGGCAGTCCCCGTCGGTCGCGATCTGGATGCTGTGGCCGTCCGCGCCGATCATGAGCAGTCCCCGTCGGTCACAGCTCGTCCTCGTCGTTCTGGGGGCCGCGCCACCCGGCGACGGGCAGCTGGAACTTGGCGACCAGACGGTCGGTGAACGGCGCGTCCTTGAGGCGCGCAACCTTCACCGGGTCGGCGGACCGGCGCACCTCGACCCGTGCACCCGGCGGGAGGTCGTGCGTCCGGCGTCCGTCGCACCACAGCACTCCGACGCCGCTGGTCCGCCGGAGCACCTCGATCGCGAGGGTGCAGTCCGGGCCGACCACGATCGGCCGGGCGAACAGGGCGTGTGCGCTGAGCGGGACCATCAGCAGGGCGTCGACGTCCGGCCAGACGATCGGACCGCCACCCGAGAACGAGTACGCGGTCGACCCCGTCGGCGTGGAGACGACGACCCCGTCACAGCCGAAGGACGAGAGCGGACGACCGTCCACCTCGGTCACGACCTCGAGCATGCGCTCCCGCGAGGCCTTCTCGATCGTGGCCTCGTTCACGGCCCAGGACGAGTAGACGACCTCGTTGCCGACGACCACGTCCACCTGCAGCGTGACGCGCTCCTCGACGTGGTAGTCCCCCGACAGCGCCCGCTCGACCGTCTCGGACAGTCCGTCGCGCTCGCTCTCGGCGAGGAAGCCCACGTGGCCCAGGTTCACGCCGACGATCGGGGCACCGGTGCCCCGGACGAGTTCGGCCGCACGCAGGATCGTGCCGTCGCCACCGAGGACGATGACGATCTCGAGCTGGTCCGCCTGCACGTCCACGCCGAGGATGTCCACCTGCCCGACCGAGGCCTCGGCACGGCGGATGTCCGCGTACTCGTCGAACGGCATCACCGGGACGAGTCCAGCGGCGTGCAGCAGGTCGCAGACCTCCACCGCCGCGTCGATCGAGTCCCGCCGGCCCGTGTGGGACACGAGGAGGATGTGCCGTTCGTCGCTCATGCCGTCCCTTCCGCCAGTGCGTTCGCGCGGTCGATCCATTCTGTCGGATTGGTACCGACACCGCGCTGGAAGCGCACCAGGTACTCGTGGTTGCCGTGGGTCCCGACGATCGGCGACGGGGCGAGACCGCTCGTGCCGAGGCCGAGGTCCCACGCCGCCCAGAGGACGTTCGTCAGGGCGTCGGCCCGGAGGCCCGGATCGCGCACGATCCCTTCACGCACCCCGCCGCGGCCGACCTCGAACTGCGGTTTGACCAGCAGGATGAAGTCGTCGGCGGGGACGGCCTCGGCGAGTGCGGGCAGGACCAGGCGCAGGGAGATGAACGACAGGTCGCCCACCACCAGCGCGGTCTCCGCGGCCGACTCGTCGAGCGCCACGTAGTCCTCGGCGGTGAGGTTGCGGGCGTTCACGCCCTCGACGACCACGACCCGGGGGTCGAGCGCGACCAGCGGGTCGAGCTGCCCGTGTCCGACGTCGAGCGCCACCACCCGACGGGCCCCGCGGTGCAGCAGCACCTGTGTGAAACCGCCCGTGCTCGCGCCGACGTCGAGCGCCACGAGGCCGGCCGGGTCGACGTCGAACGCGTCGAGTGCACCGACGAGCTTCCGCGCCGCCCGCGACACCCACTCGTCGCTGGAGTCGACGTCGATCGGTGCGTCCGGGGTGACCGGTGCCGACGGTTTCACCACCGCGGTCCCGCCGACCGTCACGCGGCCCGCCTGGATGAGCTTGGCGGCCGCCGTCCGCGACTTGGCGAGCCCGCGCACGGCGAGCAACGCGTCGAGCCGGACCGGTGCGGCGTCCTGCCCGACCGTCCGGTCGTCAGGCACGCGTCGCGCCACCGCTCTCGAGCCGGGTGCGGAGTTCGTCGTGCAGGGCCGAGAAGGCGTCCGCGCGCTCCTCGAGCGGCAGCGCCTCGGCAGCGGCCGTCCGCGCGTCGAAGCCGTCCGACTGCTCGGACCGGTCGTCCGCCGCCCCGGACGGTGCGTCGGGCTGCTCGTGGTCGTTCGGCACCTCGGTCACGTTACTCGCCGCCGTACAGCTTCGGGTCGACGTCGAGGCCGTAGATGGCGAGCCCGGACTCCCAGATGATGGCCGCTCCGGCACGGAGGCGGTCGATCGCGGCGCCCTCGTCGAGGACACGGACGACGTGCCCGCGCATCGCCACCGTGGCGTCGCCCATGGTCACGTACCGGGTGCCGTCCGGGTCCTCGCGTCGGACCGCGACCGGGTAGGGCTGCGACAGGCCACGGAGGTCGTCGAGGATGTACGTGGGACGCGAGCGCTGGTCGGCAGCGAGGACCTGCTTCGCCGTGTCGATGCCGGTCAGCACGAGCACGCTCGGGATGCCCGCGTCGTTCGCGCCCTTGATGTCGGTGTCGAGGCGGTCGCCGATGAACAGCGGGTGCGCTCCGCCGAACCGGGCGAGAGCGGCGTCGAAGATCGGCCGCTCGGGCTTCCCCGCCACCACCGGCATCCGACCGACCGCCTGGTGGACGGCGGACACGAGCGTGCCGTTGCCGGGGGCGATCCCGCGCTCGACCGGGATCGACCAGTCCATGTTCGTCGCGACCCACGGCACGTCGGGGTCCGCGAGGGCGAACGACGCCTCGGCCAGGTGTGTCCAGCCGAGGTCCGGCGAGAACCCCTGGATGACCGCCGCCGGGGAGTCCTCGGCGCTGGCGGTCACGGTGAAGCCGGCGTCCTCGACGATGCTCGTCAGCCCGAGGCCACCCGTCACGAGGACCGTGGAACCGGCGGGCACGAGCGTCTCGAGCAGCCGCACCCCGGCCTGCGACGAGGTGACCACGTCGTCGGCGGTCACCTCGAGACCGTAGCGCTCGAGGTGCTCCGCGACGTCGACCGGGCGACGCGAGGCGTTGTTCGTGATGTAGCCGACGCGGGCGTGCAGCGAGGCACGGGTCAGCGCCTCCACCGCGTGCGGGATCGCGTGCCGCCCCCGGTACACGACGCCGTCGAGGTCGGTGAGGACCAGGTCCACACCGTCCGTCGGCGGCGCCGGCTCAGTTCGCTGCTGACCCGTCGACGTCGGTGGGGTTGTCGTCGTCGATCTCGCCGGGTTCGTCCCCGGCGAAGCCGTCGTCGGGCTCGTCGTCGAGGGGTTCGTCGTCGAGCTCGGCGTCGTCGTCCTCGTCGATCGCTCCGGGGAGTCCGGCGTCGTGGTCGTCGTTGCGGGGGTCGTCTCCGGGCTCGTCTCCGGGCTCTTCGACTTCGAGCGTTTCCTCGACCACATCAACTGTCTCCCAAGCGTTCTCGTCCGCGGCCTCGGCGAGGGCTTCAGCCGCACGGTCGACACGGGCCCACCACTCGTCGGCCTCGTCCTGGCGACCGAGCTCCTCGAGCGTGGCCGCGTAAGCACTGTAGAGCGCCGGGGACCACGAGTACGCCGTGGACGGGTCGAGCTGTGGAATCTCGAGTTCGCCGAGCGCGGCTGTGGGATTGCCGAGGTCGAGACGCGCGCCCGACATCGCGATCGCGAGCTCGACCTGCACGGGGGTCTCCAGCGCGGCACGGTCGACCGAGCGTCCGAGCTCGAGCGCGCGCTCCGGACGTCCCAGGCCACGCTCGCAGTCGACCATCATCGGCAGCTGGTCGTTGCGGCCGGAGATCCGGCGGTACGTGCGCAGCTCGCGGAGCGCCG
>JAIUJO010002859.1:0-5000 GCA_023846275.1 Vanilla planifolia
AAAAAAGAAGAAGAAGGAGAAGAAGAAGAAAAACCTGAAGAGGAAGAAGTCGAAGGAAAAGAATAAGGAGATAAGGAAGAGGAAGAATAAGAAGTCGAAGAAGAAGAAGGAGAAGAAGACGAATAAGTAGTAATAGAAGAGGAAGAAGAAGATGAAGAAGAAGAAGGACAACAGGACGAAGAAGAACAAGAAGAACAACAAGAAGAAGAAGAACAGGAAGAATAAGAGTTAGAAAAAGAAGTAGAAGAAGTTTAAGAAGAAGAAAAAGAAGAATGAAGAAAAGAAGAAGAGGTAGAGGAGGAAGAAGATGAAGAAGAAGATGATGATGAAGAAGAAGAAGACGGCAAAGAGGAAGAGGAAGAATAGAGCAAAGAAGAAGAAGAACAACAAGAAGAAGAAAAAGAAGAATAATAAGAAGAAGAAGAAAAAGAAGAAGTAGAAGTATAAGAATAAGAAGAAGAAGAAGAAGAAGAAGAAACAAAAGAAGAAGATGAAGAAGAAGAAGGAGAAGTAGGAGAAGAAGAATAATATGAAGAAGAAGAATAAGAAGAAACAGAAGAAGAAGAAGAAGCAGGAGATGAAGTAGAAGAAGAAGAAGAAGAAGACGAAGAAGAAGAGGAAGAAGAAGAAGAAGATTAAGATGATGTATAAGAAGAAGAAGAAGAAAAAAGAAGTAGTAGTAGAAGAAGAAGAAAGCAAAGTAGTAGAAGAAGATGAAGAAGAAGAAGAATATGTAGAAGAAAGAGAAGAAGGAGAAGGAGAAGAAGAAGAAGAAGAAGAGGAAGAAGGAGGAGGGAGAAGAAGAAGAAGAAGATGAAGAAGTAGATGAAGAGTAAGAAGACAAAGAAGAAGAAGACATTACAGAAGAAGACAAACAAGAAGAAGATGAAGATGATGATGATGATGATGAAGAGGAAGAAGAAGATGATGAAGAAATGACAAAGAAAAAGTAGATTAAGAAGTGGAAGAAGGAGAAGAGAAAGAAGAAGAAGAATCTGAAGAAGAAGTAGAAAAAAAGATGATGAAGAAAGAGGACAAGAAGAAGAAGAAGAAGAAGAGGAAGAAGAGGAAGAAGAAAAAGAAGAAGTTGAAGAAGAAGATAGAAAATAAGGTTGAGAGGAAGAAGAAGAAGAAGAAGAAGAAGAGGAGGAAAAAGAAGAAGAAGTAGATGAAAGATGAAGAAGAAGAAGAATTGAAAGAAGAAGAAGAAGTAGAAGAAGAAGAAAGAGAAGAAGAAGAAAAAGGAGAAGAAGAAGAAGAAATAATAGGCAAACAAGTCGAAGAAGAAGAAGACAAAGAAGAAGAAGAAGAAGAAGTAGAAGAAGAAGAAGAAGAAAAAGAAGAAGAAGAAGAAGAAAAAGAAGAAGAAGAAGAAGCAGATGAAGAAAAAGAAGAAAAAGAAGAAGAAGAATAAGAAGAACAAGAAGAAGAGGGAGAAGAAGAAGAAGAAGAAGAAGAGGAAGAAGAAGAAGAAGAAGACTATGAAGAAGGAGCTGGAGGAGGAGGAGAAGAAGAACAAGAAGAAGAAAAAGATGGGAAAGATGGAGGAGAAGAAGAACAAGAATAAGAAGAAGAGGAAGAAGAAGTAGAAGAAAAAGTGTAGAAGATGATGATGATGTTGGAGAAGTAGAAGAAGAAGATGAAGAAGAAGAAGAAGAACAAGGAGGAGGAGGAGGAGGAGGAAGAGGAGGAGACAAAGAACAAGAAGAAGAAGTGGAAGAAAATAAAGAAGAAGAAGAAGAAGAAGAAGAAGAAGAAGAAAGAAGAAGGAGAAAAAGAAGAAGAATAAGAAGATGAAGAAGAAGATGAAGAAGAAGAAGAAGGTGAAGAAGAAGAACAAGATGAAGAAGAAGAAGGAAGAAGAAGAGGAGGAAGAAGAAGACAAAGAAGAAAAACACGAAGAAGAAGATCATGATGAAGAAGAATACGAAGATGAAGAAGAAGATGAAAAAGAGAAAGAAGAAGAAGAAGAAGATGATGATCATGAAGAAGAAGAGATGAAGAAAAAGAAGATGAAGAAGTGGAAGAAGAAGAAGAAGAAGAAAAGAACAAGACCATGAAGAAAAAGAAGAAGAAGAAGAAGAAGAAGAAGAAGAAGACAGAGAAAGAAGGAGAAGAGGAAGAAGAGAAGAACAAGAAGAAGAAGAGGAGGAAAAAAGAGAAGAAGAAGAATAAGAATAACAAGAATAAGAATAAGAAGAAGAAGAAGAAAAAAGAAGAAGAAGAAGGGGCAAAAGAAGAAGAAGAGAACAAGACGAAGAAGAAGAAGAAGAAGAAGTATTAGAAGAAGAAGAAGAACGAAAAGAAGAATAAGAAGAAGTAGAAGAACAAGGTGACGATGCCAAGAAGATGGTAACGAAAGAAGAGGAAGAAGAATAAGGGGAAGAAGAATAAGGGGAAGAAGAGGAAGACAAAGAAGAATAAGATCACGAAAAAGAAGAAGGAGAAGATAAAGAAGAAGTAGAAGAAGAAGAAAAAAGATGAAGAAGAAGAAGAAGATGAAGAAGAGGAAGTAAAAGAAGAAGAAGAAGAAGAATAGAAAGATGAAGAAGTTGATGAAGAAGAAGATAAGACGTGGAAGAAGAAGAAGAAGAAGTAGAAGTAGAAGAAGAAGAAAGAGGAAGAGAAGAAGAAGAAAAAGAAGAAGAAGAAGAAGAAGATTAAGAAGAAGAAGAAGAACGAAAGGAAGAAGAAGAAGAAGAAGAAGAAGACTAAGAAGTATAATAAGTAGATGATGATGAAGAAGACAAAGACAAAAAGAAGAAGAAGAAGAATTAAAGGAGGAAGAAGAAGAAGACGGAAAAAAGGAAAAAAAGAAGAAGAAGAAGAAGAAGATAAAGAAGAAGAAGAAAAAGAAGAATAGGAAGAAGAAGAAGAATAAGAAGAAGACGAACAAGAAGAAGAAGAAGAAGACGAAGAAAAAGTAGAAGAAGAAGAAGAAGGAGAAGGAGGAGAAGAAGGAGAAGAAGAAAAATAAGAGAAAGAAGATGAACAAGATGAACAAGAAGAAGTTGTAGAAGAAGACAAAGAAGAAGAAAACGAAGAAGAAGAAGAAGTAGACGAAGAAGAAGAAGAAGAAGAAGAAGAAGAAGAAGAAGAAGAAGAAGCAGAAGAAGAAGAAGAAGAAGAAAGGAGAAGAGGAAGAATGAGAAGCAAAAGAAGAAGAAGAAGAAGAAGAAGGGGAAGGAGAAGGAGAAGAAGTAAAAGAAGAAGAAGTACTAGAAGAAGAAGAAGAAGAAGAAGAAGGAGAAAAAGAAGAAAGAGGAGGAGGAGGAGAAGAAGAAGAAGAAGAAGAAGAAGAAGAAGCAGAAGAAGAAGAGGAAGACGACAAAGAAGAAGAAGTGGAAGAAGAAGAAGAAGAAAGAAGATGTTGATGATGATTGTGATGAAGAGGAAGAAGAAGAAGAAGAAGAAGAAGAGGAAAAACAAGAGGTAGAAGAAGTAAAAGAAGAAGAAAAGGAAGAAGAAGACAAAAGAAGTGATGAAGAAGAAGAAGAACAAGAAGAAAAAGAATACCAACTAGAAGGTGAAGGAGATGAAGGAGACGATGAAGAAGAAGAAAAAGAAGAAGAAGAATAAGAAGAAGGCATAGAAGAAGGAGAAGAGGAAGAAGAAGAAGAAGAAGAAGAAGAAGGAGAAGAGAAGAAGAAGAAGAAGAAGAAGAGAAGATGAAGAAGGAGAAGAGGATAAATAAGAAGAAGAAGACGAAATTAAGAAGAAGAGGAAGGAGAGGAAGAAGAAGAAATAGCAGGCAAAGAAGAAGAAGAAGAAGAAGTTGTAGAAGATGAAGAAGAAGAAGTAAAAGAAGAAGAAAATCAAGAACATATAGAAGATGAAGAAGGAGAAGAAGAAGAATAAGAAATAGAAGATGTTGATGATGAAGAAGAAGAAGACGAATAAGTGGAAGAAGAAGAAGTGGAAGAAGAAGAAGATGAAGAAGATGAAGAAAAGAAGAAGAAGAAGAACCTAAAAAAGAAGAAGAAGAAGCAGAAGGAGATGAAGAACTTGAAGAAGAAGTAGAAGAAGAAGAAGATGAAGTAGAAGAAGTTGAAGAAGAAGAAGAAGGGGAAGGAGAGGAAGAAGTAGAAGCAGAGGAAGAAGAGGAAGAAGAAGAAAAAGTAGAAGAAGAAGAAGAAAAAGAAGAAGAAAAAGAAGTAGAAGAAGAAAATGAAGAAGAAGACTTCGAAGAAGAGAAGAAGTAGATGAAGATAAAGAGGAGGAAAATGATGAAAAGGAAGAAGAAGACGAATAACAAGAAGAAGAGGAGGAAGAAGTCTAAAAAGAATAGGAAGAAGATTAAAAAGAAGAAACGAAAGATGAAGAAGAAGAAAAAGGAAATTAAGAAGCTAAAGCATAAGAAGAAGACGAAGAAGAAGGAGAAGAGGAAGGAGAAGAAGGTGGAGAAGAAGAAGAGGAAGATTAAGAAGAAGAAGAAGAAGATGAAGATGGAGAAGGAGAGGAAGAAGAAGAAGAAGAAGAACAAGAAGGAAAAGAAGACAAAGAAGTATAATAAGAAGATGATGATGAAGAAGAAAAAGTTGAAAAAGAAGAAGATGAAGAAAAAAAAGAAGAAGAAGAAGAAATAAAAGAGAAAGAAGAAGAAGAAGACAAAGATAGAAAAGAAGAAGGAGAAGAAGAAGATAGGAAAGAAGAAGAAGAAGAAGAAGATGGAGAAGAAGCAGAAGAAGGAGAATAATAATAATACTAATAATAATAATAATAATATGTTGTAGTGGAAAGAGAAGAAGAAGAAGAAGAAGAGGAAGAAGACAATGAAGAATAAGAAGAAGACGAAAAAGAAGAAGAAGAAGAATAAGAAAAAGAAAAACAAGAGGTAGTAGAAGAGGAAGAAGAAGGCGATGAAGATGAAGAGGTTAAAGATAAAGAAGAAGAAGCCGCAGAAGAAGATGAGGAAGAAGAAGAAGAATAAGAATAAGAAGAAGAAGAAAAAGAAGAAGATGTTGATGGTGATGGTGATGAAGAAGAAGATGAAGAAGAAG
>JAIUJO010002859.1:7500-25000 GCA_023846275.1 Vanilla planifolia
AAGAAGAAGAAAAAGACGAAGAAGAAGAAGAAGAACGAGAAATAGAAGCAAGAGAAGAAGAAGAAGAAGAAGAAGAAGCTGATTAAGATGAAGATGAATACTGATATGGAGAACACACAGAAGAGGAAGAGGAAGAAGAACAAGAACAAGAACAAGTATAAGAATAAGAAGTAAAAGAAGAAGAAGAAGAATAAGAAGTCGAAAAGGAAGACGAGGAAGAAGAAGAAGACGAAGACGAGGATAAGAAGAAGAAGAAGAAGATAAAGAAGACGAAGATGATGATGATGAAGAAGAAGAAGAAAAGGAAGAAGAGAAGAACAATAAGAACAAGAAGAAAAAGATGAAGAACAAGAAGACTTAGAATAATAAGAAAAGGAAGAATACAAAGAAGAAGAAGAACAAGTGGAAGAAGAAGAAGGCGAAGATGAAGAAGAGGAGGAGCAAGAAGGGGAACATGAAGAAGAAGTAGAGGAAGAAAAAGAGGAAGAAGAAGGAGAAGAAGAAGAAGAAGAAGAAGAAAAGAAGAAGAAGGAGAAGACGAAGAAGAAGAAGAAGAAGAAGAAGAAGAAAAGAAAGAAGAAGAAGAAGAAGAAGAAGATGATGATGATGATGATGCTCTACACTACTCTACTTCACTCTACTCAACTCTACTCTACTCTAACCTAGCCTACCCTAACTTAAGCTAGCCCAACTCAACTATGCTTTACTCTATTCTACTCTTCTCTATTCTGCATTAGTCTAACCCATCCTAGCCTAACCTTGCTCTACTTTACTCAACTCTGTTCTACTATACTCTACTTTGCTCTACTCACCTTTACTCTACTGTACTCTAAACCTAGCCTCTTCTAACCTTGCCAAGCCTAGGAAAACCTAGCTCTACTTTACTCTACACTATTTTATTCTACTCTACTCCACTAACCTCTAGTTTAGCCTAGCCTAACCTTGCTTTACTTTGCTCTACTCTTCTATGTTTTGCTCGACTCTGCTTCACTTTGCTCTACTCTGCTCTTCTCTGCTCTACTCAACTATACTATAGGCTAGCCTAACCTAGCCTAGCCTAATCTTGCTCTACTCTACTCTACTCTTCTTTATTATACTATACTATACTCTATTATACTCCACTCTACCCTACTCTACTCTACTCTAAGCTAGCATAGCCCAACCTTGCATAGATAAACTTAGCTCTACTCTTCTCTTCTCTACTCTACTCTACACTACTCCACTCTGCTATGCTTCGCTCTACTCTATTCTACTCTACTCTAGCCAAGCCTAGCTAAGCCTAACCTAGCCAAGCCTAATTAAGCTCTACTCTACTCAACTCAACTCTACTCCAATCACCTCTACTATACTATACTCTACTCTACTCTACTATACTCTACTCTACTCTACTCTACTATACTCTAGCATAGCCTAGCTTATTCTAACCTAGCTCTACTCTACTCTATTCTACTCTACTCCATAGTAGCCTAGCCTAGCCTAGCCAAGCCTACCATAGGCAAGCCTTACTTATCCTAGCTGTACTCTACTCTACCCTACCCTATACTACAATACATTATTCTATTTTACTCTACTCTACTACACTCTACTCTAATCTACTCTACTTTACTACCTTTACTCCAACTTAGCTTAGCCTAGCCTAACCTTGCTACACTCTACTCTACTCTACTCTATTCTACCTTAAGCTAACCTAGCCTAGCATAGCCTAGCTTAACTTAGCTCTACTCTTCTCTACTCTACTCTACTCAGCTTTCCTTTACTCTACTTTGCTCTAATTTTCACCACATTGCTCTGCTCTGCTCTACTATGCTTTGCCCTACTCTGCTCTACTCTACTCTACTCTACTCTACTCTACTTCAACATAGCCCAACCTAACATAACCATGCTATACTCTACTCTACTCTACTCTACTCTAATCTAGCCTAGCCTAGCCTAGCCCCACCTAGCCTAGATTAACCAAGCTTTACTCTACTCTACTCTACTGTACTATATTATACTCTACGCTACTCTACTCTACTATGCTTTACTCCACTCTAACCTAGCCTAGCCTTACTTAGCCTCACCTAACTTTACCCTGCTCTGCTCTGCTCTACTCTACTTTGCTCTGTTCTATTATTCTCTACTCTACTTTTCTTTTCTCTTCTCTACTCTACTCTGCTTTGCTCTTTTCTACTCTTCTGAACTATACTCTACTCAGCTCTAGCCTAACCTAGTATGGCTTTACTTTACTCTACTCTACCCAACCCTAGCTTAGCCTAATCGATCCTGCCCTAGCCTAGCTTAGCCTAACATAACCTAGCTCTACTCTACTTTACTCTACTCTACTCTACATTACTCTACTCTACTCTAACCTAGCCCAGCTTAGCTTAGCCTAACATTGCTTTATTGTCTCTACTCTACTCTACACTATTATACTCGACTGTAGTCTACTCTAGCCTAGCGTGGCCTAGCCTATCCTACCCTAACCTATCCTTACTCTACTCTGCTTGACTCTTATCTCCTTTTCTCTACTCTACTTAACTCCACTCTGCTCTGCTTTTCTCTACTCTTCTTTACTCTACTCTACCCCACTCTAGCCTAGCCTGGCCTAATCTAGCCTACAGAATCCTATCATAGCCTAACCTTGCTTAGCATAACCTAGCTCTCCTCTACTCTGCTCTACTCTGCATTGCTTTGCTCTACTCTACTCTAACCAAGCCTAGCCTTCTTCTCAACTCTACTCTCTAATCTACTCTAACCTAGCTTAGCCTAGCCTTACCAAAACTAAGCTTGCTCTGCTTTGCTCTAAAATTCTCTTCTCTATTCTACTTTACTCTTTTTTACTCTGCATTGCTCTTCTATGCACAGCTCTGCTCTGCTTTATTCTACTATACTCGACTCTACTCTAGCCTCGCCTAGCTTAACCAAACAAAGCTCTACTATACTCTTCTCTACTCTACTTTACTCTACTCTACTCTACTCTAGCCAAGCCTAACCTTGCTTAGCCTAGTCTAGCCTAACCTAGCTTTACTCTACTCTACACTACTCTATTCTACTCTACTCTACAAACCTCTAGCTTAGCCTAGCCTAACCTAACTCTACTCTTCTTTCTTCTAGTTCTTCTTCCTCTTCTTCTTCTTCTTAGTCATCGTCTTCTTCTTCTTCTTTTCCATCTTTCTCTACTTCCTCTTCTTCTTCTTCCTCATCTTCTTCTTCTTCTTCTTTTTCTTCTTCTTCTTCTTCTCTATCTTCTTTTTCTTCACCTTCTCCATTTTTCCTTCTTCTTGTTCTTGTTGTTGTTGTTGTTCTTCTTCTTCTCTTTCTTCTATTTCTTCACCTTCTCCTTTTTTCTTGTTCTTCTTCCTGTTCTTCTTCTTCTTCTTCTTTTTCTTCTTCATCTTCTTCTTCTTCTTTGTCTTCCTCTTCTTCTTCTTCGCATTCTAATACTTCTTCTACCTCTTCTTTTTCTTCTTCTTATTTTTCTTCTTCTTCTTCTTTGCCTTCTTCAACTTCGTCTTCTTCTTACTCTAGTTCTTCTTCTCCTTCCACTTCTTCTTTTTTTCTTCTTCTGCTTCATCTTCTTCTTCATCATCTCCTTCTTCTTCTTCATTTTCTTCTTCTTCTTCTTCGCCTTCTTCATCTTCTTCCTCTTCTTCTTCTTCTTCTTCTTCTTTTTCTTCATCTTTTTTGCCTTCTTCTTCTTCTTCTTCTTCTTCTTCTCTTATTCTTTGTCTTACACTTCTTCTTCTTCTTCTCTTTCCTCTCCTTCTTCTTCTTATTCTACATCTTCGTCTTCATCTTCTTTTTTCATCTTCTTTTTTATCATCTTCTTCTTCTTCTCCTTCTCCTTCTTTTTCGTCTTCTTCTTCTTCTTCTTCTTCTTTGCCTTACTCTTCTTCTTCTTCTCTTTCTTCTTCTTCTTGTTCTTTTTCATCCACTTCTTCTTCTTCTTGTACTTCTTCCTCCATCTTCTTCTTCTTCTTCTTCTTCTTCTTCTTCTTCGACTTCTACTACTTCTTCTTCTACTAGTACTTCTTCTTCTTCTTCCTTTTCTTCCCTTTTTTTCTTCTCCTTCACCGTCATCATGATCTTCTTCTTCTTCTTCATCATCGTCCACTTCTTCCTCTACTTGTTCTTCTTCTTCTTCCTCTTTATCTTGTCCATTTTCTTCATCATCTTCCTCTTCTCCTCCTTATTTTTCTTTGTTTTCTTCCTCTTGTTCATCTTATTCCTCTTCTTCTTCTTCTTCTTCTTCTTCTTCTTTTTCGTCTTCTTCTTCTCCTTCGTCTTCTTCTTCTTCTTGTTCTTCATATTCTTCTTCTTTTTCTTTTTCTTCTTCTTCCTCTTCTTCCTCTTTTCTTATTCTTCTTCTTCTTCACTTTCTTCTTCTTCATCATCTTTTTCTTCTTCTTCTTCTTCTTCTTCTTCTATTTCTCATCTCCTTCTTCTTCTTCTTCTTCTTTTTCTTCAGATTCTTCTTTTTCTTCGTCGTCTTCTTTTTTTTCTTCTTTCACTTCTTCTTTTTCTTCTGCTTCTTCTTCTTCTGCTTCCTCTTCTTCATCTACTACTACTACTATTACTACTTCTTCTACTTCTTCTTGTTCTTCTTCTCCTCCTCCTTCCTGTTTTTCTTTTTCTTCTACTTCTTCTTATTCTTCCTCTTCTTCCTCTCCCTATCTTCTCATTCTTTTTCTTCTTCTACTTCTTCTTCTTTTTCTTCATCATCTTTTTCTTCTTATTCTTCTTCTTCCACTTCTTCTTCTTCTTCTTCTTCCACTTCTTCTTCTTCTTCTTCTTCTTTATCTCCTCCTTCTTCGTCAGCTTCTTCTTATTATTCTTCTTCTTCCTCTTCTTCTTCTTCTTCTTCTTCATTTTTGTCTTGTTCTTCTACATCTTAATCTTCTTCTTCTTCTCCTTGTTCTTTTTCTTGATCTTCTTCTTTTTCTCCATCTCCTTTGTCTTTTTCTTCGACATCTTTTTCGTCTTCTTCTTCTTCTTCTTCGACTTCTTCCTCCTCTTCTTCATCTTCATCTTCTTCTTCTTCTTCACTGTCTTCTTCTTCTTCTTCTTCTTTCTCTTCTTCTTTGTGTAACTCTTCTTCATCTTCTCTTTCTTCTTCTTCCTGTTCTTCTTATTCTTCTTCTTCTTGTCTTGTTATTCTTCTTCTTCATCTTCTTCGTCTTCTTCTTCCTCTTCCTCTTGTTCTTCTTCTTCCACTTCTTTTTCTTCTTCCTCTTCATCCTCCTCTTATTCTTCTTCTTCTTCTTCTATTTTTCTTCTACTTCTACCTCTTCTCCTTCATGTTCTTCTTCTTCTTCTTCTTCTCCTCCTCCTCCTTCATCTTTTCCATCTTTTTCTTCATCTTTTTCTCTTCTTCTTCTTCTGCTTGTTCTTCCACTTCTTATTCTTATTCTGCTTTTACTTCTTCTTATTCTTCTTCTTCTTTATTGTTCTCCTTTTTCTTCTTCATCTTCTTCTTCTTTCTCCTCCTCCTCTTCTTCTTCTTCTTCATAATTTTATTGTTCTTCTGCAAGTTTTTCTTCTTCTTCTTCTTATCCTTCTAATTCATCATCATCATCTTCTTCTTCATCTTAGTCTTTATCTTTTTTCCACTGTCTTCCTCTTCTTCATCTTCTTCTACTTTTTCTTCTTCCTCATCTGCTTCCTCTTGTTCTCCATCTTCTTCTTCACCTTGTTCTTCTTCTTCTTCTTCTACTTCTTCTTCTTCTACTTCTTCTTCTTCTTCTTCATCATCATCTTCTTCTTCTTCTACTTTTTCTTCTTTTTCTTCTTCTTCTGCTACTTCCTCTTCTTCTTCTTCTCCTTCTTTTTCTTCTTCTTTTTTGCTTCCTCTTCTTCTTCTTCTTCTTTGAACTTTTCTTCTTCATCTTTGCCTTTTTCTTTTTCTTCTTCTTCTTCTTCTTCTTCTTGGCTTTCTTCTTCTACTACTACTTCGTTGTCTCTTATTTTACTTCTTCTTCTTGTTCTTTTTCTTCTTCTTCTTCTTCATCATCTTCTTCATGTTCCACTTCTTCTTCTTCTCCTCCTTCTTCTTCTTCCTCCTCCTCCTCTTCTTCTTCTTCTTCTTCTTCTTTGTCGTCTTCCCCTTCTTCATCTTCTTCTTCTTCTTCTTCATCTTCTTCATCTTCATCGTCTTCTTCTACATCTTCTTCATTTACTTTCTCTTTTTCTTCATCTTATTCTTCTTCTTCACCTATTTCTTCTTCTTTTCCTTGTTCTTCTTTTCATTCTTCTTCTTCGTCCTCATCTTCTTCTTCTTCCTTTTCTTCTTTTACTACTACGACTACTACTTCTTCTTCGACTACTACTACTTCCTCATCATCATCTTCTTCTTCTTCTTCTTGTTCTTAGTCTTTTTCTTTCTTTACTTCTTCTTCTTCTTCATCTTCTTCTTCTTCTTCTTCTTCAACTTCTTCTCCTTCATCTTCTTCTTCTACTTCTTCTTCTTCTTAATCTTCCTCTTCTTCTTCTTGTTCTCCTCCTCCTCCTTCTTCTCCTTCTTTTTTCTTCTTCTTCCTCTTCTTCTTCTTCTTCTCCTTCATCCACTTCTTCATCTTCTTCTTACTCTTCTTCCTCTCCCCTTCTTCTCCGTCTTTTCCTTCTTCTTCTTCATTTTTGTTTTCTTCTTCTACTTCTTCAACATCTTTTCTTATTCTCTTTCTTCTTCTTCATTATCTTTTTTCTTCTTCTTCTTGGCGTTATCTTCTTCTCCTCTATCTTCTTCTTTGTCTTTTTCTACTTCTTCTTCGCCTTCTGCTGCTGCTTCTTCTTCTCCATCATCTTTTCCCCTCCTTCTTCTCCTTCTTCTTCTTCTTCTTCTTCTACCCTTTCTTCTTCTTCTTCTTCTTCTTCTTCTTCTTTTCCTTCTCCTTCTTCTTCTTCTTCTTCTTCTTCTTCTTCCTTTTCATCTTCTTCTTCTACTTCTTCTCATTCTCCTTCTTCTTCTTCTTCTTCTCCTTATCCTTCTTCTTCTTCATCTTCTCTTCTGCATCTTCTTGTTCTTCTCCACCTAATTCTTATTCTTCTTCTTTTCCTTCTTTTTTTCTTCTTCTTCTCCTTCTTTTTCATTTTCTTCATTATCATCTTCTTCGTCGTTATCATTTTCTTCTTCTTCTTCTTCTTCTTCTTCTTCTACTTTTCCTTCTTCTTCTTCTTCATCATCAACTTCTTCTACTTCTCCTCCTCCTCCACCTTCTTCGTCGTCTTCTTCTTCTACTTCTTCTTGTTCATGTTCTTCTTCTTCTTCTTCTTCTCCTTCTTCTATTTATTCTCTTAAACCTTCTTCTTCTTCTACTTCTTCATTATCTTCTTCTTCTTTTTCTTCTGCTTCTTCTTCTTCTTCTTCTTAGTCTTCTTCTTCATCTTCTTTTTAATCATCTTCATCTTTAACATCATCATCTTCTTCTTCTTCTTCTTCTACGTCATCTTCTTCTTATTCTACTTCTACTTCTTCTTCTTCGTTTTCTTCTTCTTCTTCTTCTTTTTCTTCTTCTTTGCCATCTTCTTCTTCTTCTTCTTCTTCAACTTCTTCTTGTTCCTCTCCTTCTTCTTCCTCACCTTCTTCCTCTTCCTCTACTTCTTCTTCTTCTTCTTCCTTGTCCTCTTCCCTTCTTCTCCTTCTTTTTCTTCTTCTTCTTCGTCGTTTTCTTCATCCTCATCGTCTTCTTCTTCTTCTTCTTCGTCTTCTTCGTCTCCTTCTTCTTCATTTTCATTCTCTTTTTCCTCATCTTATTCTTCTTCTTCTCCGATTTCTTTTTCTTTTCCTTCTTCTTGTTTTCGTTCTTCTTCTTTTTTGTCCTCATATTCTTCTTATTCTTCTTCTTCTTCTACTACTACTACTTCTTCGTCTTCTTCTTTTTCTTTGTCTTCCTCTTCTTGCTCTTTTTCTTCTTCTTTTCCTTCTTCTTCTTCTTCTACTTCTTCTTCTTCTTCTTCTTCTTGTCCTCCTCCACCTTGTTCTCCTTCTTTTTCTTCTTTCTCTTCTTCTTCCTCTTCGCCTTCCACTTCACCACTTCTTCTTTTTTATCGTCTCTTTCTTCTTCTTCATCTTCCTTTTCTTCCTCTTCCTCTCTTCTCCTTCTTTTTCTTCTTCTTCTTCTTCTTCTTCTTCCTCTTCTCATTCTACTTCTTCACCTTCTCCTTCTTCTTCTTCTTCTTCTTCTTCTCCTTATTCTTTTACTTCTTCTTCTTGCCCATCTTCTTGTTCTTCTCCATCTACTTCTTCTCCTTTTCCTTCTTTTTTTTCTTCTTCTTCGTCTTCAATTTCTTCTTCATCATCTTCTTCGTCGTCTTCTTCTTCTTCTTTTTCCTCCTCTTGCTCATGTTCTTCGTGTTCTTCTTCTTCCTCTTTTACTTCTTCTTCTTCTTCTTCTTCTTCTTCTTCTTCTTCTACTTCTTCTTCTTTGCCTTCTTCGCCTTCTTCTTCTTCTTCTTCTCCTTCTTCTTTATCTTCTTCTTCTTCTCGTCGTTCTCCTTCTTCATCATATTCTTCTTCTTCTACTTCTTGTTCTTCTTCCCGTTCTTAGTCGCCTTCTTCTTCTTCTTCTTCTTCTTCTTCTTCTTCTTCTTCTTCTTCTTCTTCTTTCTTCTTCTTCCTCTTCGTCATTTCTTCTTCCCCTTCTTCTACTTCTTGTTCTTCTTCCCCTTCTTCGTCGTTTTCTTCTTCTGCTTCATCTTCGTCTTCTTCTTCTTCTTCTTCTTCTTCTACTTCTTCTACTCGTTTTTCTTCTTCTTCTTCTTATTGTTCTTCTTCTTCTTCCTCTTCGTCTTTGTCTTCTTCTTCTTCTTCATGATCATCTTCTTCTTCTTCTTCTTCTTCTTCTTCTACTTCTTCTCTTTTATCTTCAGCTTCTTCTTCTTCTTCATCATCATCATCTTCTTCTTCTTTCTTGCCCACTTCTTTCTCTTCTTCTTATTCTTCTTAGTCTCCTTCATCTTCCTCCATTTTTTCTTCTTCTTCTTCTTCCTCTTCTTCTCCATCTTTTTCATCTTCTTCATCATCTTCTTGTTCTTCTTCTTCATCATCTTCTTTGGCTTCTTTTTGTTCTTCTTGTTCTTCTTCTTCCTCTTCTTCTTCTTCTTCCCTTTCTTCTACTTCCTCTTCTTTTTCTTTTTCATCTTCTTCTTCTTCTTCACCTTGTTCTTCTTCTACTTCTTCTTCTTCTTCTTTGTCTTCTTCTTCTTCTTTTTCTTCTTCTTCTTCTTCTTCATATTGTTCTTGTTCTTCTTTGTCTTCTTCTTCTTATTCAATGTCTTCTTCTTCTTCATTGGTCTTCTTCTTCTTTGTGTGATTTTTCTTGTTCTTCTTCTTCATCTCCATCTTCTTCTTACCCTTCTTCTGCTTCTTTTTCTTCTTCTTCTTCTTCCTCTTTAAATTCTACTTCTTCTTCTTCTTATCCTTATTGTTCTTCTTCTTCTACTACTGCTTTTTCTTCCTTTTTGTCTTCTTCTTCTTATTCTTCTTCTTTTTCCTCTTCTACTTATTATTATTATCACTATTATTATTATCTATCTTCTTCTTCTTCTTCTTCTTCAACTTCTTGTCCTTCTTCTTCTTCTTCTTCATCTACTTCATAATTTACTTCTTCTTCTACTTCTTTGTCTTCTTCTTCTTCGTCTTCTTCTTCTTCTTCTTCTTCCTCTTCTTCTATTACTTCTTCTACTTCTTCTTCGTCCTCTTCTTTTTCTTCTTCAACTTCTTCTTCTTTTTCTTCTTCAACTTCTTCTTCTTCTTCTTCTATTTCTACTTCTTCTTCTTCTTTTTCTTCTTCTTCTTCTTCTTCTTCTTCTCTTACTTCTTCTACTTCTTCTCCTTCTTCTACTGTTTGTTCTTCGGCTTCTCCTTGTTCTACATCAACTTCTTCGTCTTCATCTTCTACTTCCTCTTCTTCTTCTTTTTCCACTTGATCATCATCTTGTTCATCATCATCATCTTCTTCTTCTTCTTCTCTATCATCTTCTTCTCTTTCTTCTTCTTCTTCTTCTTCTTCTTCTTCTGCAGCTTCTTCATCATCTTCTCTGTTTTCTTCTTCTTCTTCTTCTTCTCTTCTTCATCTTTATCTTCTTCTTCTTCCTATTCTTCTTCCTCCACTTCTTCATCTTCTTCTCCTTCGTCTTCATCTTCTCCTTTTTCTACTTCTTTTTCTTCTACTACTTCTTCTTCTTCTTCTTCTTCTTCTTTCTCTTCTTCTTGCTCTTCTTCTTCTTCTTCTTCTTCCTCATCTTCATCTTCCTCTTCTTCTTCATCTTCATCTTCCTCTTCTTCTTTTTCTTCTTCTTCTTCTTCTTTATCTTCTTCTTGTTCGCCTTCTTTTTCTTTTACTTCTTCTTCTTCTCATTCTTTTCTTCTTCTTCTCTTCCTTCTTCTCCGCCCCTCCTCCTTCTTCTTTTTTTCTTTATCTTCTTCTTCCACTTCTTCTTCTTCTTCTTTTTCTTCTTCTTCTTCTTCTTCTTCTTCTTCTTCTTCTCCTCCTCCTCCTCCTCCTCCTTCTCGTCCTCCTTCTTTTTCTACTTACTCTTCTTCTTCTTCTACTTACTCTTCTTCTTCTTCTTCTTCTTCATTCTTCCTCTTTTTCTCCTTCTTCGTCTTCTTCTTCTTCTTCTCCTTCTACTTCTTCTTCTTTTTCTTCTTTTTCTCCTTCTTCATCTTCTTCTTCTGGTTCTTCTTCTTCTACCTTTTCTTCGTCTTATTATTATTATTATTATTATTATTCTACGCCTTCTTCTTCTCCTTCTTCTTATTTTTCTTAAATTTCTCCTTCTTCTTCTTCTTCATCTTCTTCTTTTTCTTCTTCGTCGTCTTCTTCTTCTTCTTCTTTGCCATCTTGTTCTTATTCATCGTCTTTTTATGCTTCCTCTTCGTCTTCCTATTCTCTTCCTCGTTCTTCTTCTTCTTCATCTTCTTCTTCTTCTTCTTCTTTTTCTTCTTCTTCTCCTTCATCTGTTTCTTCTCCTTCTCCTTCTTCATCTTCTTCTTCTTCTTCTTCATCTTCTTCATCTTCATCTTCTTCTTCTTCTTCTTCTTCTTCTTCTAGTTCTACTACTTCTTCTCTTCATCTTCTTCTTCCTCTTCGTCTTCTTCATCACCTTCTTCTTCTTTCTCTTCTTCTTCGTCTTATTATTATTATTATTATTATTATTTTCTTCTACTTCTTCTTTATCTTCTTCTTCTTTTCCATCCTCTTCATGCTCTTCTCCTTTGTCGTCTTCTTCTTCTTCTTCTTGTTCTACTTCTTCTTCTTATTCTTCTTCTTCTTCTTCACCTTAGTTTTCTTTGTCTTTGTCTTCCTCTTCATCATCCTTTTCTTTATATTCTTCTTCTTCTTCTTTGTCTTCTTCTTGTTATTCCTCTTCTTATTCTTATTCTTCTTGTTATTCTTCTTTTTCTTCTACTTCTTCATCTTGTTCGTCTAGTTCTTCTTCTTCTTCTTCTTCATCCTGTTCTGTTGCTCTTCTTCTTCTTCTTCTTCTTCTTCTGCTTCTTCATCATCTTCTTCTTCTTTTTCTTCTTCTTCTTCTTCTTCTTCTCCTTCTTCTTCTTCTCCTCCTTGTTCTTCTTCTTCTTCGTCCTCTTCTTCATCATGTTCTTCTTTTTCTTCTTCTTTTTCTTCTCTTCTTCTTCTTCTTCTGTATCTTCTTCTTCATCTTCTTCTTCTACTTCTTGTTCTTTTTGTTGTTTTTGTTGTTCTTCTTGTTCTACTACCTCTACTTCTTCTTCTTCTTCTTCCTCCTCTTCTTCCACTCCTCTTCCTCTTTCATCTTCTTCTTCTTCTTCCCTTCTTTGTTTTCTTCTTCTTCTTCTTCATCTTTGTTTTCTTCTTTGCCTTTTTCTTCTTCTTCTTCTTTGCCTTTTATTCTTCTTCTTCTTCTACTACTTTATCTTTTACTTCGTCTTTTTCTCCTTTTTCTTCTTCTAACTCATCTTCTTTGTCTTCTTCTTCTCCATCTTCTCCTTCTTCTTTGTCTTCTTCTTTATCTTCCTCTTCTTCTTTGCCTTCTTCTTCTTCTTTTTCTTTTTCTTCTTTTCCTTCTTATTCTTCTTCTTCTACTACTACTAATACTACTACTACTTCTACTCCTTCCGCTTTCTCTTTTTCTTCTTCATCTTCTCTTACTTCTTCTTTTTCTTCTTCTCCTCCTTTTTCTTCGTTTTCTTCTTCTTCTTCTTCTTCGTCTTCCTCTTCATCTTTTTCTTCTTCGTCTTCTTTTTCAGCATCTTTTTATTCTTCTTCTTCTCATTCTTCTTCTTCTTCTTCTTCTTCTTCTTCTTCTTCTTCTCCTTTTTCTTCTTCTACTTCTTCATCTTCCTCTGCTTCTTCTTCTTCTTCTTCTTCTTTTTCTTCTTCTTCTTCTTCTTCTTCTTTATCATCATCTTCTTCTTGTTTGTCTTATTCTTCTTCTTTTTCTTTGTCTTTTTTCTTCTTCTGCATCATCTTCTTCTTCTTCGTCATCTTCTTGTTTTTAGTCTTCTTCTTTCGCTTGTTCTTCTTCTCCTTCTCCTTCTTCTCCTTCCTCTTCTCCTCTTTGTTTTCCTTTCGTTACCTCATCTTCTACTTTGTTCTTCTACTTGTACTTCTTCTACTTCTTTTTCTTCTTCTTCTTCTTCTTCTTCTTCTTCTCCTTCTTATTAGTGTTCTTCTTCTTCTTCTCCTTCATTTTATTCTTCTTCATTTTCTTCTTCATATTCTTCTCTTTTTTATTTTTCTTCTTTTTCATCTTCTTCTTTCTCTTCTTCATCTTCTTCTTCTTCATCTTTATTTTTTTCTTCTGTCTTCTTTTTCTCCTTCATCTTAATCCTTTACCTCTCTACAACTACTACAAGTACTACAACAACTTCTACTCCTTCCAACTCATCTTTTCTTCTTTTTCTCTTTCTTCTTCTTTGTCTTCTTCTTCTTCTTCTTCTTCTCATCATCATCTTCATCTTCTTCTTCCTTGTCTTCTTCTTCTTCTTCTTATTCTTCTTCTTCTTCTTTTTCTACATCTTCTTCTTTTCCTCTTCTTCTTCTTCTCCTCCTTCTACTTCTCCTTCTTCAGTTTCTTCTTCTTCTTTTCCTTTTTCTTCTTACTCTTCTTCTCCTTCTTCTCCTTCATCATCTTCTTCTTATTCTTCTACTACTACTAAATGTTTTAGTTGTTGTTCTTCTTTTTCTTCATCTTCTCTGACT
The DNA here is from genome assembly GCA_023846275.1 of Vanilla planifolia. NCBI lineage: Eukaryota > Viridiplantae > Streptophyta > Magnoliopsida > Asparagales > Orchidaceae > Vanilla > Vanilla planifolia. The sequence continues at coordinate 20,664 of JAIUJO010002859.1, forward strand.
TTTTCTTCTTATTCTTCTTTTTCTTCAACATCTTCTTCTTCTTCTTCTTCTTCTTCTTCTTTTTCTTTTTCTTCTTCTTCTTCCTTTTCTTGTTCTTGTTCTTCCTCTTCTTCTTCTATTTCTTTGTCTTCTTCTTCTTCTTCTTCTTCTTCTTCTTCTATGACTTCTTCTTCTTCTACTTCTTATTCTTCTTCTTCATCTTAATCTTCTCCATTTTCTTCGTGTTCTTCTTCTACTTCTTCGCTTCTTTTTTCTTCAACTGGTTCTGCTTCTTCTTCTTCTTCTTCTTCTTCTCCTTCTCCTTCTTCTTTTAATTCTACCTCTTCTTCTTTTTTGTATTCTTCTTCTTCAACTTCTTATTCTTCTTCTTCTTCGCCTTCTACTTCTCCATCTATTTCTTCTTTTTCTTCTTCTTCTTCTTCTTTTTCTACTTCTTCTTCTCGTTCATCTTCTTCTTCTTCCTGTTCTTCATCTTCTTCATTGTCTTCATCTACTTCTTCTTCTTCTTCTTTTACTTGTTCTTCTTCTTCTTCTTCCTCTTCTTCTCCTCCTCCTTCTCCTCTTTCTTCTTCCTCTTCTTCATTTTCATCTTCTTCTTCAAATTCTTCTTTTTCTTCTTCATCTTCTTCTTCTTCTTTTTCTTCTTTGTTTTCTTCTTCTTCTTCTTCTTCTTCTTCTTCTTCTTCTTCAACTAATTCCTCTCCTTCTTCTTCTCCTTCTTCTTCATCTTCTTCTTCTTCTTCTTCTTCAGCTTGTCCTTCTTCTTCCTCTTCTTCATTGTCTTCTTCTTTTCCTTCTTCCTGTCCTTCTCTGTCTTCTCCTTCTTCTTTTTCTTCTTCCTCTTCTTCTTCTTCTTCTACTTCTTCGTCTTTGTCTTTTTATTCTCCTTCTTCCTCTTCTTTTGTTCTTATTTGCCTTCTTCTTATTTTTCTTCTTCTTCTTCTTCTTCTTCTTCTTTGTCTTCTTCGTCTTCTTCTTTTTCTTCTTCTTCTTCTGCTACTACTTTGTCTTCTTTTTCCTCTTCTTCTTCTTCTACTTATTCTTATTTTTTTCATCTTCTTCCTATTCTTTGTCTTCTTCTTGTTCATGTTCGTCTTCTTCTCCTTCTTTTCTACTTATTCTTCTTGTTTGTCTTCCTTTTCTTCTTCTACTACTACTACTTTTTCTTCTTCTTCTTCTTCTTCTTCTCATTCTTCTTCCTTTTTTTTCTCTTCTTATTATTCTTCTACTTCTTCTTCTTCTTCTTTATTTCATCTTCTTATTTTTTGTCTTCTTCTTCTTCTTCTTCTTCTTCTTCTTCTTCTTCGTCTTCTTCCTCTTCATCATCATCTTCTTCTTCTTCTTCTTCTTCTTTTTAATCTTCAGCTTCATCATCTTCTTCCTCGTCTTCCTCTTCTTCTTCTTCTTCGTCCTCTTCATCTTCGTCCTCTTCATCTTCGTCTTCTTCTTCTACTTTATCTTCTTTGTCTTTTTATTTCTTCGTCTTCTTCTCCTTCGTCTTCTTCCTCTTCCTGCTCCTCTTCTTCTTCTTTGTATTCTTTTTCTTCATCTTTTTCTTCTTCTTCTTCTAGGCCTTCTTCTTCTTATTCTTCTTCTTCTTCTTCTCCTTCTTGTTCTTCTTCTTCTTCTTCTCCTTCTTTGTCTTCTTTATCTTTGTGTTCTTCTTGTTTTTCTTGGTCATCTTCTTCTTCTTCTTCTTTTTCTTCTAATAATTCTTCTTCTTCTCTTTCTTCTTTTTCTTCTTCTTCTTCTCCTTCTTCTTTTTCTTCTTTGTCTATTTATTATTATTCTTCTTCTTATCCTTCTTTTTCTCCTTCTTCCTCTTGTTCCTCTTCTTCTTCTTCTTCTTATTCATGTTCTTCATCCTCTTCTACTTCTCCTTCTTCTTGCTCTTCTTTTATTTCTACTTCTTCTTCTTCTTGTTCTTCATCATCATCTTCTTCTTCTTCTTCTTCTTCTTTGTCTTCTGTTTCTTCTTCTTCCTCTTCTTCTTATTCTTCTTCTTCTTCTTCTTCATCTTCTTCTTCTCATTCTTCTTCATCATCATCTTCTTCTGCTTCTTCTTCTTCTTCTTCTTCTTCAACTTCTACTTCTACTTCTTCTTCTTCATCTTCCCTCCTCCTCCTCCTACTTCTTCTTCATTTTCTTCTTCTTCTTCTTATTCTTCCTCTTTTTCTTCTTCAACTTCTTCTTCTTCTCTTTCTTCTTCATTTTATTCTTCTTCTTCTTCTTCTTGTCATTCTCCTTCTTCTTCTTCTTCTTCTTCTTCTTCTTTTTTCTTCTATTTCTTGTACTTCTCCTTCTTCTTCTTCTTCAACATCTTCTTCTACTTCTTCTTTTTCTTCTTCTTCTTCCTCTTCTTCGTCTTCTTCTTCTCCTTCTCCTTCTTCTTCGTCTCCTTCTTCTGCCTCTTCTTCTACTACTACTTCTTCTTCTTCTTCTTCTTCTTCTTCTTCTTCCTCTTCTTCTTCTTCTTCTTCTTCTTCTTCATCTTCTTCTTCTTCTTCTTTTTCTTCTTCTTCTACTCCTTTTTCTTCTACTTCTTCTTCCTCTGCTTCTTCTTCTTCTTCCTCTTTTCCTTCTTCTTCATCTTCTTCTTTTTCTTCTATTTGTTCTTCTTCTCTTCTACTTTGTCTTCTTTTTCTTCTTCTTCTTCTTCATTTTTTTCATCTTCTTTTTCGTATTCATTTTCATCTTCTACTTCTTCTTCTTCTTCTTCTTCTTCTTCTCCTCCTTCTTCTTCTTCATTTTCATCTTCTTATTTTTCTTCTTCTTCTTCTTTATCTTTTTCTTCTTCTTCTTCGTCTTCTTCTTCATCTTCTTCTTCTTCATCTTCGTCCTCCTCCTCCTCCTCTTCTTCTATTTCTTCTTCTTCTTCTTCTTTGTATTCTTGTTCTTCTTTTTCCTCGCCATCTATTTCTTCCTCTATCTCTTCTTCTTTTTCTTCTTCTTCTTCTTCACCTTCACCTTGTTGTTCTTCTTCTTCTCCTCCTTTTTCTTCTCCTTCTTCTTCTTCTTCTTCTTGTTCTTCTTCTTCTTCTTTTTCTTCTTCGTCATCTTCTTCCTCTTCTTTCTCTTCTTTTTGTTCTTCCTCTTCGTCCTCTTCAACTTTGTCTTCCGCTTCTACTTCATCTTCTTCTTTGTCTACTTCCTCTTTGTTTTCTTCTCCTTCTTCTTCCTCTTCCTCTTCCTCTTCTTCTTCTTCTTCTTTGTCATCTTCTTCTTCGTCTTCTTCATCTTCTACTTCATCTTCGCCTTCTTCGTCTTCTTCGTCTTGTTCTCATCTTCTCCTTCTCCTTCTCCTTCTTCCTCTTATTCTTCTGCTTCTTCTTCTTCGTCTTCTTTGTCTTCTTGGTCCTCTTCTCCTTCTTCTTCCTCCTCTTCTTTCCCTCCCCTTCTTCTCCTTTTTCTCCTTGTTTTTCTTCTTCATCTTCTCCTCCTCCTTCTTCTTCTTCATCTTCCACTTATTCTTCTTCTTCTTCTTTATCATCTCCTTCTTCTTCTTCATCTTCTTCTTATTCTTCTTTTTTCCTTGTCTTCTTCTTCTTCTTCTTATTCTTCTTCTTCTAATTCTTCTTCTTCTTCTTTGCCTTCTTCCTCCTCTTCTTCTTCCAATTCTTCTTCTTCTTCGTAATCTTCTTCTTCTTCTTCTTCATGTTCATCATCATCATGATCATCAACTTCTTCTTCTACTACTACACCTTCTTCTTCCTCTTCTTCTTCTTTGTCTTCTTCTTATTTTTCTTCGTCATCTTCTTCATCTCTATATTCTTCTTTTTCATCTTCTTCTTCGTCACCTTCACCTTGTTGTTGTTCTTCAACATCTCCTTCTTCTCCTTTTTCAACTTCTACATCTTCTTCATCTTCTTTCTCTTCTTCAACTTTTTCTTCTTCTTCCTCTTCTTCATCTTCTTCTTCTTCTTCTTCTTCTTCTTCTTCTTCTTATTCATAATCTTCCTCTTCTTCTCCTCCTCCATATTCTTCTTCTACCTCTTCTTCTTCTTTGTCTTCTTCATCATCTTCTTCTTCTTCTACTTTTCTTCTCCTTTTTTTCTTCTTCTTTGTGTTCATCTCCTTCATCTACTTCTTCTTCTTTTACTTCTTCTTATTATTCTTGTTCTTCTTCAACTTCTTCTTCTTTGTCTTCTTCATCTACCCCTACTTCCTCTTCTTCATCTTCATCTTCCTTTTCTTCTTCTTCTCTCTCTTCTTCTTCTTCCATTTCTTCTTTTTCTTCTCCTTCATCATCTTCTTCTTATTCTTGTTCTTCTCCTACATTTTCTTCATCTATTCTTCTTCTTCTTCTTCTTCTTCTTCTTTATGCACATCTTCTTCTT
>JAIUJO010002859.1:30000-32500 GCA_023846275.1 Vanilla planifolia
TCTTCTTCCTTAACCTCTTCTTCTTCTTGTTCTTCTTCTTCTTCTTCGTCCTCTTTTTCTTCCTCTTCTTCTTCATCTTCATCTACTTCTTCCCCTTATATTTCTTCTTTTTCTTCTTCTTCTTCTCCTTCTTCTTCTTCTTCTTTGTCTTCTTCTGCTTCTTATTCTCTTTCTTCTTCTTCTACTTCTACTTCTTGTTCCTCTTCTTCTTCCGCTTCTTCTTCTCCTTCTTTTTCATCTTCTACTTCATGACCTTCATCTACTTTTACTCCTTGTTCCTCTTCTTCTTCTCCTTCTTCTTCTTCTCCTTCTTCTTCTTCCCCTTCTTCTTCTTCCACTTCATAACCTTCATCTTCTTCTTCTTATTGATCTTCTTCTTTTTCCTCTTCTTCTTCTTCTTCTTCTTTAACTTCTTCTTTTTCTTCGTTTACTTCTTCTTTTTCTTCTTCTTCTTTAACTTTTTCTACTTCTGCTACTTTTTTAACTTCTACTTCTTCTTCTTCTTTTACTTCTTCTTCTCCTTTTCCTTCTTCAAATTCTTCTCCTACTTCTTCTTTTCTTCTTCTTCTTCTACTTCCTTTTATTCATATTCTATTTCTTCTTCTACTCCTACTTCTTCTTCTTCTTTTCTTCTTCTTCTTCTTCTTCTTCTTCTTCTTCCAATTATTCATATTCTATTTCTTCTTCTACTACTACTTCTTCTTCTTTCTCTTCTTCTATTTCTTCTTCTTGTTCTTCTTCTTGTTCTTCCTCTTCTACTTTTTCTTTCTCTTCTTCTTCTTCTTCCTCTTCTTCTTCTCGTTCTACCTCTTCTTCTTTTTCTTCTTCTTCTTCTTCTTTTTCTCGTCCTCCTTCTTCTTCTACTTCTTCACCTTCTTATTCTTCTTCTTCTTCCTCTCCTTCTTCATCTTCTTCTACTCTTTCTACTTCTTCTTCTTCTTCTCCTTCTTCTTCTTCTTGTTCTCCTTCTTCTACCTCTTTTTCTTCTTGTTCTTTAACTTCTCCTTCTTCTACTTCTTCTCTTTCTTCATCTTTCGATTCTTCTTCTTCATCTTATTCTTCTTCTTCTTCTTCTTCTTCTTCTTCTTCTCCTCCTCCTCCTCCTCCTCCATCTTCCTCTTCTTCTTTATATTCTTTGCCTTCTTCTTCTTCTTTGTCTTCTTCTTCTTTTTCTTCTAATTTTTCTTGTTATTATTCTTCTTCTACTTCTTCTTCTTCTGCTTCTGCTTCTTCTTCTTCTTCTTCCTCTTATTCCTCCTTTTCATCTTCTTCTTCTTCTTATTCATCTTCTTCTTCTTCCTTCTCTTCTTCTTATTTTTCTTCCTCTGCTTCTTCTTCTTCTCCCACTTCCTCTGCTTCACCTTATTCTTCTTCTTCTTCTTCTACTTCTCCTCCTCCTCCTCCTCCTTCTTCTCCTTATTCTTTTTCTTCTTCTTCATCTTCTTCTACTCCTTCTCGTTCTTCTTCTCCTTCTTTTACTTCTTCTTCTCCTTTTTCTACTTCTTGTTCTTCTTCTTCTTCTTCTTCTTCTCTTTCAACTTCTTCTCATTCGTCATCTTCTTCTTATTCTTTTCCTTCTTCTTCTTCTTCTTCAACTTCTTCCCAGTCTTCTTCTTCTTCCTCTTTTTCTTCTTCCTCTTCTTCTTCTTCTCGTTCTATCTCTTTTTATTCTTCTCCTTTTTCTCTATCTCCTTATTCTTTTTCATCTTCTACTTATTCTTTTTCTTGCACTTCTTCTTCTACTTCTTCTTCTTCCTCTTCTTCTTATTATTATACTTCTTCTTTTTCTTCTAGTTCTTCTTCTTCAACTTTTTCTTCCTCTTCTTTTTCTTACTCTTCTTTTTCTTACTCTTCTTCTTATTGTTCCTCTTCTTGATCATCATCTTCTTCTTATTCTTCTCCTCCTTCTCCATCTACCTCTTCTTCTTCTTCTTTCTCTTCCTCCTTTTCTTCTTCTTCTTCTTCTTCTCCTTCTTCTTCTTCTTCTACTTCTCTTTTTTCTTCTTCTTCTTCCCCTCCTTCTTCTTCTTCTTCTCTTTCTTCTTCTCCTACTTCTTCTTATTTTTCTTCTTCTTCTAATACTTATTCTTCTTCTTCTTCTACATCTTCTTTTACTTCTTCTTCTTCTCCTCCTTCTTCCAATTCTTCTTCTTTTCATCCTCTTCTTCTTGTTCTTCAACTTCTTCTTCTCCTCCACCTCCTCCTTCTTCTTCCTCTTCTTCTATTCCTTTTCTTCTACTTCTTCTTCTATTACTACTTCTTCTTCTCATACTTTTTCTTCATCTTCTTATTCTTCTTCTTCTTTGTCTTCTTCTTCTTCCTCTTCTTTTTCTTCTTCTTCTTGTCACTCTTCTTCTTTTTCTTATTTTTTTTCATCTTTTCTTCCTCTTTTGCTTCTTCTTTTTCCTTCCTATTCTACTTCTTCTTCTTCTTCTTCTACTTTCCCTTCTTATTCTTCTTCTTTCACTTCTTCTTCTTCAACTACTTCTTCATCCCCTTC
>JAIUJO010002859.1:52500-56873 GCA_023846275.1 Vanilla planifolia
CTTCTTCATCTACTTATTCTACTTGTTCTTCTTTTTCTTCTTCTTCTTCTTTCTCTCTTTCTTCTTTTTTTTTCTTCTTCCTCTTTTCGTTCTTCTTGTTCTTCCTCTTCTTCTTCTTCCTCTTCTACTGCTTCCTCTTCTTCTACTTTTTCATCTTTTTCTTCTTCTTTTTCATCTTCTTCTGCTTCTTCCTTTTTTTCTTCTTTTCCTTCCTCTACTTCATATTTTTCTTCCTCTTCCTCTTCTTCTCCTTCTTCTTCTCCTTTTTCATCTTCTTGTTCTTTTTGTTATTCTTCTCCTTCTTCTTTTTCCTCTTCTTCTTTTCTTCTACTCCCCCTCCTACTCCTCCTCCTCCTCCTTCTTCATCTTCCTCTACTTCTATTTCTTTTCTTCTTCTTCTTCATCTACTACTACTACTACTACTTCTTCTTCTCCTTTTTGTTCTTCTTATTCTTCTTCTTCTTCATATTCTTCTTCTTCCTCTTCTTTTTCTTCTTCTTCTTCTCATTCTTCTTTTTCTTATTGTTCTTTTTCTTCTTCTTCTTCATCTTCTTCCATTGCTTCTTCTACTTTTACTTCTTCTTTTTCTTCCTATTCTACTTCATCTTCTTCTTCTTCTTCTACTTTTTCCTCTTCTTATTCTTCTTCTTCTTCTTCTTCTTCTTCTTCCTCTTCTTCCACTTCTTTTACTTCTTCTTTTCTTCTTGTTCTTCTTTTACTTCTTCTAATTTATCATCATCATCATAATCATCATCATCATCTTCTTCTTCTCTTATTCTTTCTCTTGTTCTACTTCTTCTTCTTCTTCTTCTTCTTCTTTGTCTTCTTCTTCTACGTCTTCTTCCACCTCATCTTCTTCTTCTACTTCTTCTTCTTTTTCTTCATCTTCCCCTTCCACTTCTTCTACTTCTTCTCCTTCATCTTCTTTTCCTTCTTCTTCTTCTTCTTCTTCTTCTTCTTCCACTTTCTCTTCGTCTTCTTCTTCTCCTTCTACCTTTTCTTCTTCTTCTTCTTCTCTTTCTTCTTCTCCTTCTTCGTCTCCTTCTTCCTCTTGTTCTCATTATTCTTCTTCTTCCTATTCTGCTTCTTCTTCTTCTTCTTCTTCTTCTTTTACTTCTTCTCCTTCTTCTTCTTCTTCTTCTTCTTCATCTTCTTCCTCTTCATCATCTTCATCTTCGTCCACTTCTTCTTTTTCTTCTTCTCTTTCAACTTCTTCTTCTTCTTCTTCTTCTTCTTCTTCTTCTTCTACAACTACTTTTCCTACTTCTTTTCCTTCTTCTTCCTCTACTTATTATTATTATTATTATTATTCTCATTCTTCTTCTTCTTCTTCTTCTTATTCTACTTCTTCTTCTGCTTCTTTTCCCTTCTTTTAAATCTTCTTATTCTTCTTCATCTTCTTCTTCATCTTCTCCTTCTTCTTCTTCCTCCTCTTCTTCTCTTTTTCTTCTTCTTCATCATCATCGTCAACATCATCCTCTTCTCCTTCTTCTTCTTCTTCTTCTTCTTCTACTGCTACTTCTTCTTCTTCATCTTCTTCTTCTTCTTTCTTCTTCTTCTCCTTTTATTCTTCTTCTTCCCCTTCTTCTTTTTCTTCTTCTTCTTTTTCTTCTTCCCATTCTGCAACTTCTTCTTCTTCTTCTTCTTCTTTATTCTTCTTCTTCCTCTTGTTCTTTTCTTCTTCTTCTTCTTCTTCTTCTTTATTCTTCTTCTTCCACTTCTTCTTTTTCTTCTCCTTCTTCTTCTTCTTCTTCTTCTTCTTCTACTACTACTATTATTACTTCTTCTTCCTTTTCTTCTTCTTCTTCTTCTTCTTCTTCTACATCATCATCTTCTTCTTCTAATTTTTTTCCTCTTCTTCTTCTTCTTCTCCTTCTTCTTCTCCTCCTCCTCCTCCTCCTCCTCCTTCTTCTTCTCCTTCTTCCTCTTGTTGTTGTTGTTGTTCTTCTTCTTCTTCTTCTTCTTCTTCTCATTCTCCTTCTCCTTCTTCTCCTTCTTCAACTTCTTCCACTTCTTCCACTTCTTCCCCTTCTTCTTCTTCTTCTTCTTCTTCTTCTTCTTCTACTTCTACTTCTTCTACTTCTTCTTCTTCTTCTTCTTCTTCTTCCTCTTCTTCTCCTTCTCCTTCTTTTTCTTCTTCTTCTTCTTCTTCACCTCCTCCTTCTTCAACTACTACTACTACTTCTACTTCTTCTTCTTCTTCTTGTACTACAACTACTTCTACGTCTTCTTCTTCTTCTTCTTCTTCTTCTTCTTCTTCTTTTACTTCTTCTTCTTCTGCTTCATCTTCTTTTTCATCTTTGTTATCTTCTTCTTCATCTTCTTCTTCTTCTTTTGCCTCCACTTGTTCTCCTTGTTGTTCATCTTCTTTTGCTTCATCTTTTTCTTCTTCTTCTTCTTATTCTTCTGCTTCTTTTTATTCTTCTTCTTCTTCTTCTTCGTCTTCTTCTTCGACTTCTTCTTCTTATTATTCTTATTATTATTGTTATTATTACTATTATTATTAGTATTATTATCATTATTACTCTTTTTCTTCTCCTTCATCTCATTTTTTTTCTTCTTCTTCTTCTTCATCTTCTACCTCTTCTTCTTCTTCTTATTCCTCCTCTTCTTCTTCTTCTTCTTCCTCGTCTTCAACTTCATCATCTTCATCTTCCTCTTCATCTTCCTCCTCTTCTTCTCTTTTACTTCTTTTTCTTCTTCTTCTTCCCCTTATTCTTCTTCTACTTCTTCTACTTGTTCTTCTTCTTCTCCTATAGTTCCATTTTCTTCTCTATCTTCTTCTTCTTCATCTTCTTCTTCTTCTTCTTCTACTTCTTCTTCTTCTTCTTCTTCTTCTTCCTTTCCATCATCTTCATCATCATCATCTTCTTCTTCTTCTTCTTCATCTTCTGCTTCTTCTTTTACTTCTTTTTCTTCTTCTTTATCATCATCATCATCATCAACATCATCTTCCTCTTCTTCTTCTTCCTCTTCTTCTGCTTCTTCTTCTTCTTCTTCTCCTTCTTCTTCTCATTCTTTTATTTCTTCTCATTCTTTTACTTCTTCTTATTATTCTTCTTCTTCTTCTTTTAGTTCTTCTTCTTTTTCATCTTCTTCTTCTAATTCTTCTTACTCTTTTTCCTCTTCTCCTTTTTCTTTTTCTTCCTCTTCTTCTTCTCCTTCCTCTTCTTCATTTACTTCTTCTTCTTCTTCTTCTTCTTCACCTTCTTCTTCTTTTGCTTCTTCTTCTTCTTCTCCCTCTTCTTCTTCTTCTCCCTCTTCTTCTCCTTCTTCCCCTCCTTGTTCTTCTTCTCCTTCTTTTTCTTCTCCTTCCTCTTCTTCTTCTTCTTCTCCTTCTCCATCATCATCTTCTTCTTCTTCTTCTTCTCATTTTTCATCTTCATCATCTTGTTCTTCTTCTTCTACTTCTTCTACTTCTCCTTCTTCTTCTTCTTCTTCTTCTTCTTCTTCTCCTTCTTCTTCTCCTTCTTCGTCTTCTTCGACTATTACTACTTCTTCATCTTCTACTACTACTTCTACGTCTTCTTCTTCTTCTTCTTCTTCTTCTTCTTTTACTTCTTCTTCTTCTTATTCTTCTTCTTCTTTTTCATCTTCTTTTCTTCTTCTTCTTTTGCCTCCACTTGTTCTTCTTGTTCTTCTTCTTCTTTTGCTTCTTCTTTTTCTTCTTTTACTTCTTATTCTTCTACTTCTTTTTATTCTTCTTCATCTTCTTCTTCTTCGTCTTCTACTTCGCCTTCTTCTTCTTGTTATTCTTATTATTATTATTAAGATTATCATTATTCTTTTTTCGTCTTCTTCATCTAATTTTTCTTCTTCTTCTTCTTCTTCTTCCTCTTCTTCTTCTTCTTCTTCTTCATCTTCATCTTCTTCTTCATTTTCCTCCTCTTCTTCTCTTCTATTTCTTTTTCTTCTTCATCCCCTTATTCTTCTTCTGGTTCTTCTTTTAGTTCTACTTCTTCTTCTTCTTCTTCTTCTAATCTTCCTCTTTCTTCTCCTTCTTCTTCTTATTCTTCTTATTTTTCTTTTTCTTCTTCTACTACATCATCTTCTTCTTCTTCGTCTTCTTCTTCTTCTTCTTTTCATTTCTTCTTCTTCCCCTTCTTTTTCCTTTCCTTCTTCTTCTTCATCATCATCATCATCACCATCTTCTTCTTCTTCTCTTCTTCTTCTTCATCTTCTACTTCTTCTTTTACTTCTTCATTTTCTTCTTCTTCTTCATGATCATCATCATCATCATCATCTTCTTCTTCTTCTTCTTCTTCTTCTTCTTCTTCTCTTACTTCTACTTCTTCATCTTCTTCTTCTATTTCTTCTACTTTTTCTTCTTCTTCTTCTTCTTCAACTTCCTCTTGTTCTCTTACTTCTACCTC
>JAIUJO010003431.1:0-5000 GCA_023846275.1 Vanilla planifolia
GAGATGAAGACGAAGAAGGCAAAGAAGAGAAAGAGAAAGTCAAGGTAGAAGAAGAAGAAGAAGAAGAAGAAGATGAAGATGAAGAAGAGGAAGAAGAAGGAGAAGAAGTAGAAGAGGAAGAAGAAGAGGAAGAAGAAGAAAAAGAAGAACAAAAAGAAGAAGAAGGAAATGAAGAAGACGAAGAAGAAAAAGATGGAGAAGAAGATGAAGAAAAAGAAGAAGAAGAAGAAGAAGAAGTAGTAGAAAATGATGAAGAAGAAGGAGAAGGAGAGGAAGAAGAAGAAGAAGAAGAAAAAGTAAAAGAAGAAGAAGATGAAGAAAAAGAAGAAGTTGAAGAAGAAGAAGAAGAAGAGGAACAAAAAGAAAATGAACAAGGAGAAGAAGAAGAAGAAGAATAAGAATTCAAAGTAGTAGTAGTAGAAGAAGAAGGAGTAGAAGTCAAAGAGAAGAATAAGCAGAAGAAGAACGAGAAGAAAAAGAAGAGAAAGTAGAAGTTGAAGTTGAGGGAGAAGAAGACAAAGTAGATGAAGAAGAAGAAGAAAAAGAAAATGAAGAAGATGCAGAAGAAGAGGTTGTAGAAGATGAAGAAGAAGAAGTAAAACAAGAAGAATTAGGAAGGGGAGGAGGAGGAGAAGAAAAAGAACAAGAAGATATAAAAAAAAGAAAAAGAAGATGAAGTGGAAGAAGAAGAAATAAAGTGGAAGAAGAAGAAGAAGAAAAGAAGAAGATGAAGAAGACAAAGAAGAAGAAAAAGTCGAAGAAGAACAAGAAGAATAAGATGAAGTAGAAGAAGCCAAAGAAGAATAACAACAATAAGAATAAGAAGAAGATGACGAAGAAGAAGAAGAAGAAGAAGAAGAAAAATAGAAGAAGAAGAAGAAGAAGAAGAAGAAGAAGAAGAAGAAGACAATGATAAAGACAAAGAAGAAGAAGAAGTAAAAGAAGAAGAAGATGAATAAGAAGAAGAAGAATATGAAGAAGAAGAAGAAGAAGAGGAAGAAGATTAGAAAGAAGAAGAGGAAGAAGGAGAAGAAGTAGAAGTCCAAGAAGAAGTAGGGGACGAAGACGAAGTAAAAGAAAAAGAAGAAGAAGAAGAAGAAGATGATGAAGAAAAAGAAAATGATGAAGAAGAAGATGAAGAAGAACTAGAAGGCGATGAAGAAATCGAAGAAGAAAAAGAAGAGGAAGAAGAAGAAGACGAAAAAGGAGAAGAAGATGATGATGCAGAAGAAGAAGATGATGGCGAAGAAGAAGAATGAAAAGAAGAAGAAGAAGGACAAAAAGATGAAGAAGAAGAAGAAGAAGAAGAATTAGAAGAGGAAGAAGATGAAGAAGAGGAAGTATTAGAAAAAGAAGAAAATAATGTTGAAGAGAAAGAAGTAGTAGTAGTAGAAGATGAAGAAGAAGAGAAAGAAGAAGAAGAAGATGGAGAAAAAGAAGAAGAAGAAGGCAAAAAAGAAGAAGGAGAAGAAGAAAAAGAAGATGAAAAGAAGAACAAGAAGAAGACGAAGAAGAAGACGAAGAAGAAGAAGAAGAAGAAGAAGAAGGAGAAGAAGAAGAAGAAGAGGCTAAATATTACGAAGAAGAAGAAGAAGAAGACAAAGAAGAAGAAGAAGAAGAAGAGGAAGAAGAGAAAGAAGAAGAAGAAGAAGAAGAAGAAGTCAAAGAAGACATAGAAGAAGATGATGATGAAGAAGAAGAAGAAGTGGAAGAAGAAAAAGAAAAAGAAGAAGAGGAAGAAGAAGAAAAAAAAAGAAGAAGATGAAGAAGAAGAAGAAGAAGATGAAGACAGAGAAGAAGAATAAGAAGATTAGGACAAAGAAGAAAAAGAAGATTATGAAGAATAAAAAGAAGAAGAAGAAGATGATGATGATGATGATGATGATGATGATGAAGTAGTAGTAGAAGAAGAAGAATAAGTAGAAGTAGGAAAAGAAGAAGGAGAAGAAGAACGAGGAGAAGAAGAAGAAAAAAATGACAAAGAATACGAAGTTGAAGAAAGAGATGGAGAAAAAAAAAGATGAAGAAAATGAAGAAGCAGAAGAAAAAGAAGAAAAAGAAGCGAAGAAGAAGAAGAAGAAGAAGAAGAAGGAAAAGAAGAAGAAGACGCAGAAGAAGAAGATGAAGAAGAAAAAGAAGAAGAAGAAGAAGAAAAAGAAGAAGAAGAAAAAGAAGAACAAGAAGAAGAAGAAGAGGAAGAAGATGAAGTAAAAGATGACGAACAAGAAGCAGAAGAAGAAGAAGAAGAAGAACAAAAAAAAAGTAGAAGAAGAAGAAGAAGAAGAAGAAGAAAGTGAATTAGCAGAAGAAGAAGAAGAAGAAGAAGAAAAAGTGGAAGAAGATGAAGAAGAAGAAGAAGAAGACGAAGAAGAGGAAGAAGAAATAAAAGAAGTCGAAGAATTGGAAGAAGAAGATGTAGAATAAAAAGAAGAAGAAGAAGAAGATGATGATGATGATGAGGAAGAAGAAGAAGAAGACGAAGAAAAAGAAAAAGAAGACAAAGAAGAAGAAGAAGAACAACAACAACAACAAGAAGATGAAGAACTAGAAGAAGAATAAATAGAAAAAAAATAAGAATAAGAAGAAAATGAAGGAAAACAAGAAGAAGGGGAAGAAGGAGAAGGAGAAGAAGGAGAAGAAAAAGGAGAGGAAGAAGAAGAAGGAGAATAAGAAGAAGAAGCAAAAGAAGAAGAAGAAGAAGAACAAGAAAAAGAGGATGAAGAATAAGTAGTAGTAGAAGAATAAGAAGAAGAAAAAGAAGAAGAAGAAGAAGAAGAAGAAGAAGAAAAAGAGGTTGAAAAAGAAGAAAGAAGAAGAACAACAAGAAGAGGAGGATGAAAAAGACAAGAAAAAGAAGAAGACGATGATGATGAAGTAGGAGGAAAAATGAAGGAGAAGAAGAAGAAGAAGAAGACAAAGAAGAGAATAAGAGAAAGAAGAAATAGAAGAGGAAGAAGAAGAAAAATAAGAAGCAGAAAGAGAAGAAGAAGATGAAGAAGAAGGAGAAGGAGAAGAAGAAGAAGAAGATGGAGAAGAAGAAGAAGAAGAAGGAGAAAAAGAAGAAGGAGAAGAAGAAGAAGAAGAAGAAGAAGAAGATGAAGAAGAAAAAGAGGAAGAAAAAGAAGAACTAGAAGATGAAGAAGAAGAAGAAGAAGATTAAGGATAAGAAGAAGAAGATGAAGAAGAAGAAGAAAACAAAGAAGAAGAACAAGAGGAAGTCGAAGAAGAAGAAGAAGAGGAAGAAGAAAAAGAAGAGGAAGACAAAGAAGAAGAAGAAGAAGAAGAAGATAAAGAAGGTAGAGAAGAGGTAGAGGAAGTAGACGAAGAAGAAGAAGTAGGAGAAAAAGAAGAAGGCGAAGAGGAAGAAGGTGGTGGAGAAGAAGGACAAGAAGAAGAGGAAGAGAAAAAATGAAGAATAAGAAGAAGAAGAAGAAGAAGTCAAAGAAGATGTAGAAGAGGATGATGAAGAAAATGAAGAACTAGAAGAAGAGGAAGAAGAAGAAGAAGAAGACATAAAAGAAGAAGTGCACAAAGGAGACAAAGAAGAAGAGGAAGATTAAGAAGAATAAGAAGAAGATGAAGAACAAGATGATGAAGAAGAAGAAGTAGAAGTAGAAGAAGAAGAAGAAGAAGAAGATGGAGAAGATAAACAAGAAGAATAAGAAGTAGAAGAAGAAGAAGAAGAAGAAGAGGCAGAAGAAGGAAAAGAAGAAGGACAAGAAGAAGGAGAAGAAGAATAATAAGAAGAAGGAGAAGGAGAAGAAGAAGAAGACCAAGAAGAAGTAGAAGACAAAGGAAAAGTAGAAGAAGAAGACAAAGTAGAAGTAGAAGAAAAAGTAGAAGATGAAGGCAAAGAAGAGGACGAATTAGAAGAAGTAGAAGAAGAAGGAGAAGAAGATGACGAAGAAGAAGATGATGAAGAAAAAGAAGGAGGAGAAGAAGGAGAGAAGAAGAAGAAGAAGAAGGACAAGAAGATGAAGAAGAAGAAGAAGAAGAAGAAGAAGAATTAGAAGTGCAAGAAAAAGAAGGCGAAGAAGAAGGAAAAGAAGAAGAAGAAGAAGAAGATGATGATGATGAAGAAGAAGAAGAAGAAGATGATGATGAAGAAAAAAAAGTAGTAGTAGTTGTAGTAGAAGAAGAAGAAGAAGATAGAGAAGAGGAAGAAGAAGAGGAGGAAGAAGAAAAAGAAGAAGAAGAAGAAGGAGAAGAAGAAGAAGAAGAAGAAGAAGAAGAAGACGAAGAAGAAGTAGAAGGAGGAGAAGAAGAAGAGGTCGAATAAGAAGAAGTAGAAGAAGGAGAAGAAGAAGAGGAAGAAGAGAAAAAAAGAAAAAGTAGGAGAAGTAGAAGAAGAAGAAGACGAAGTCAAAAAAGACATAGAAGAAGAAGATTATGAAGAAGAAGAAGAAGAGGATGAATGAGATGAAGAGGAAGATGATGAAGATGAAGAAAAAGAAGAAGAAGAAGAAGGAAAAGGAGATGGAGAATAAGAAAGTGAACAAAAAGAATGGGAAGAACAAGAAGAAGAAATGCGACAAGATTAACAAGAAGAAGAAGAAGAAGAAGAAGAAGAAGAAGACATAGAAGAAGAATAAGACAAAGAGGACAAAGAAGAAGAAGAAGAAGAAGAAGACAAAGAAGAAGAAGAAGATTAAGAAGAAGAAGAAGAAAAAGAAGAAGAAGAAGAAGTACGAAAAGAAGAAGGAGAAGAAGGAGGAGAAAAAGAAGAAGAAGAAGAATAAGAAGAAAATGACTAAGTAGAAGAAGTAGAAGAAAAAGATGAAAAAGAAAAAGAAGACAAAGAAGATGAAGAAAAAGAAGAAGATGAAGAAGAAAGGGAAGAAGATGAAAAAGAAGAAGAATAAGAAGAAGAAGAAAAAGATGAAGAAGAAGAAGAAGAAGAAGATGAAGAAGAAGAAAAAGACGAAGAAGAGGAAGAAGAAGAAGAAAAAGAAGAATTAGAAGAGGAAGAAAAAGAAGAAGAAAGACACGAAGAAGAAGAA
>JAIUJO010003431.1:7500-10000 GCA_023846275.1 Vanilla planifolia
AGACCAAGACAAAGTAAAAGAAAAAGAAGACGAAGAACAAGATGAAGAAAAAGAAGAAGAAGAAGAAGAAGAAGAAGAAGAAGAAAAAGAAGAAGAAGAAAAAGACGAAAAAGAAATCGAAGAAGAAGAAGATGAGAAAGAAGTAGAAGAAGAAGAAGTAGAAGAAGAAGAAGAAGTAGAAGATACATGCAAAGAAGAAGACGAAAAAGAAGAAGAAGAAAAAGAAGGAGAAGAAGATAAGGATGAAGAAGAAGTTGGTGATGGAGAAGAAGGAGAGGAAGAAGGAAAAGATGAAGAAGAAGAAGAACAAGAAGAATTAAAAGAAGAAGAAGACGAAGAAGAAGATGAAGAAGAAGAAGAAGAGGTTGAAGAAGAAGAAGAAGAAGAAAAGAAGAAGAAGAAGATGATGAAGAAGAAGAAGAAGATAGTGAAGAAGGAGAAGAAGAAGAAGAAGAAGACGCAGGAGAAGAAGAAGTAGAAGAAGAAGATGAAGAAGAAGAAGAAGAAGGAGAAGCAGTAGAAGTAGAAGGAGAAGAAGAAGAAGAAGAATAATGCAAAGAAGAAGTTGAAGAAAAGGTAGTAGTAGAAGAAGACGAAGAAGAAGAAGAAGAGAAAGAAGAAGAATAAGATGAAGAGGACAAAGAAGAAAAAAAGATTAAAAGGACTAAGGAGAAAAAGAAGAAGAAGAAGAAGTATAAGAGGAAGTAGAAGAAGAAGAACAAGAAGAAGAAGTGGAAGAGTAGGTGAAGAAGAAGGAGGAGAAGAAGAAGAAGAAAAAGAAGAAGAAAATGACCAAGAAGAAGTAGAGATGAAGATGGAGTAAAAGAAAAGTAGACGAAGAAGAAGATGATGAAGAAGAAGAAGAAGAAGACGATGAAGAAGTTGAAGAAGATGAAGAAGAGGAAGAAGCAGACGAAGAAGTAGAGGATGAAGGCGAAGAAGAAGAAGAAAAAGATGAAGAAGGAGAAAACGAAAAAGGCAATGATGATAAAGAAGAAGATTATGAAGAAGAAGAAGGAGAAGAAGAAAGAGAAGAAGAAGAAGAAGAAAAAGGACAAAAAGATGAAGAAAAATAAGAAGAAGAAGAAGAATAAGATGAAGAAGAAGAAGAAGAAAAAGTAGTAGAAGTAGAAGAAGAAGAAGAAGAAGATAAAGAAGATGAAGGAGGAGAAGAAGAGGCTGACAAAGAAGTCAAACACGAAGAAAAAGAAGAAGAGGTGTAAGAAGAAGAAGAAGAAGAACAACAAGTCGAAGAACAAGAATATGAAGATGAAGTAGAAGAATAAAAAGAAGTAGAAGAAGACGAAGATGGAGAAGATTAAGAAGGCAAAGAGGAGGAAGAAGAAGAAGAAAAAGAATAAGAAGAAGAGGAAGAAGAAGTAGAAGAAGACAAAAAAGAAGGAGAAGAATAAGAAGAAGAAGAAGAAGAAGAAGAAGAAGAAGAAGAAATAGAAGAAAAAGATGTAGAAGAAGGCAAAGAAGAAGAAGAATAAGAAGAAGAAGAAGGAGAAGAAGAAGAATAAGAATAAGAATAAGAAGTAGAAGAACAGAAAAAGAAGTAGAAGAAGAAGAAGAAGACAAAGAAGAAGAAGTCGAAGAAGAAGAACAAGAACAAGAAGAAGAACAAAAAGTGGAAGAAGAAGAAGAAGAAGAAAAAGAACAAGAAGAAGAAGAAGATGAAGAAGAAGAAGATGAAGAAGAAGATGAAGGTGAAGTAGAACAAGTTCAAGAACATGAAGAAGAAGATGAAGAATAAGAAGTAGACGATGTAGAAGATAACGTTGAAGATGTCAAGGAGGAAGAAGAAGAAGAAAAAGAAGAAGAAGAAGAAAAAGATGAAGAAGACAAAGATGAAGAAGAAGAAGAAGAATAAGAAGAAGAAGATTAAGAAGAAGAAGAATAACAAAAAGAAGAAGAAGAAAGAGAATAAGAAAAAAAGAAAGAAGGAGAAGGAGAAGAATGAGAAGAAAGAGAAGGAAAGGAAGAAGAAGAAGGAGAAGCAGAAGAAGAAGAAAAAGAAGAAGAAGAAGAAGAAGAATAAGAACATAAAAAAGAAGTAGAAGTAGTAGAAGAAGAAGAAGAAAAGAATGAAAAATAAGAAAGAAGAAGAAGAAGAAGATAAAGAAGGGGAAGAAGAAGAAGGAGAGGAAGAGGAAGAAGAAGAAGAAGATAAAGAAGAAGGATCTAGAGGAGGAGGAGAAGAAGAAGAAGAGAAGGAAGAAGAAGAGGAAGAAGAAAAAGGAAGTAGAAGTAGAAAAAGAAGAAGAAGAAGAAGAAGAAGAAGATGATGAAGATAGAGAAGGAGAAGAAGAAGATGATGATGAAGAAGAAGAAGTAGAAGGAGAAAAAGAAGGAGAAGAAGAAGAAAAAAAAGGCAAAGAAGAACAATAAGAAGAAGGAGAAGAAGAAGAAGAAGAAGATGAAGAAGAGAAAAAAGAAAAAAGAAAAATAAGAAGATAAAGAAGTCAAAGAAGACATAGAAGAAGAAGATGAACAAGAA
>JAIUJO010003431.1:27500-32500 GCA_023846275.1 Vanilla planifolia
TCTTGTCCTTTTTCTTTGTCTTTTTCCTCATCTTCCCCTTCTACCACTTCTTCTCCTTCATCTTCATCTTCTTCCTCTTCTTCCTCTTCTTCTTTTTTTCATGTCTTCTTCTTCTTCAACAACATTGTCTTGTTCTTCTTCTTCTTGATCTTCTTCTTCTTCCTCTTCTTCCACTTCTTCGACTTCTTCTTCTTCTTCTTCGTTGTCATCTTCTTTTTCTTCTTCTTCTTCTTCTTCTTATTCTTCATCTTTTTCTTTTTCTTCTTCTTCATCGTTCTTCTCCTTCTTCTTCTACTTCTTCCTCATCATCATCATCATCATCTTCTTCTTCTACTTCTACAACTGCTGCTTCTTCTACTTCTTCTCTCTCTTCTACATCTTCTTCTTCTACTTCTTCTGCTTCTTCTTCTTTTTCTTCTTCTTCTTCTTCTTCTTTTTCTTTTTCTTCACTGTCTTGTTCATCTTCTTCATCATCATAATCTTCCTCTTCTTCCTCTTCTTTCTCTTCTTCTTCTTTCCTCTTCTTCTTCTTCTTCTTCTTCACCTTCCTCTTCTGTTTCTTCTTCTTATTCTTCTTCTTCTACTTCTTATTCTTCGCCCTCCTCAACTTCTTCTTTTGTCTCTTCTTCTTCTCCTCATTCTTCTACTTCTTCTTCTTATTCTTCTTTAATACCTTCTACTTCTTCCTCTCCTTCTTCTTCACATTCCTCTACTTCATCTCCATCTTCTACTTCTTTTTCTTTCTCTTCTTCTTCTTCTTCTTCTTCTTCATCTTCTTACTGCTCTTATTCTTGTTCTTCTTCTTCTTCATCTTCCTCTTCTTTTTTTTGTTCTTCTTCTACTACTTCTTCTTCTTACACTTCTTCATCTTCTTCTTCATCATCTTCTTCTTCTTCTTAATTTTCTTCTTATTCTTTTTCTTCTTTTTCTTCTTCTTCCTCTTCTTCTTCTTCTCCTTCTTCTTTTTCTTCTTCTTCTTCATCTTCTTCTTCTACTACTACTACTACTTCTTCTTCTTCTTCTTCTACTCTTCTTCTTCTTCTTCTTCTTCTTCTTCTTCCTCTTCTTCCACTTTTTCCTCTTCTTCTTCTTCCTCTTATTCTTCATGTTCTTCATATTCATCTTGTTCTACTTCTTTTTCATCATCTTCATCATCTTCTCCTTTACCTTTCGCTTCTTCTTCTTCTTCTTCTTCGTTTTTTTCCTCCTCTTCCTCTTGTACCTCTTCTTCTTGTTCTTCTTCATCTTCTTCTTCTTCTTCCTCTTCTTCTTCTTTTTCTTCATGACTTCCTTTTCTTCTTCATCTTTGTCTTCTTGTTATTTTTCTTTGTCTTTTTCCTCATCTTTCGCTTCTACCACTTCTTCCCCTTCTTATTCATCTTCTTCTTCTTCTTCTTCTTCTTCTTCTTTTCTTCATGTCTTCTTCTTCTTCATCAACTTTGTCTTCTTCTTCTTCTTCTTCCTCTTCTTCCACTTCTTGGCTTTCTTCTTCTTCTTCTTCTTCTACTTTCTTGTTCTTCTTTCTTCTTCTTCTTCTTCTTCTCCGTCTTCTTTTCCTTCTTCTTCTTGCTCCACCTTCTCCTTGTCCTCCTCTTCTTCTTCTTCATCTTCTTCTTCTTCTTCTTCTTCTTCTTCTTCTTCTTCTTCTTCTTCTTTTTATTCTTGTTCTTCTTCTTCTTCTTCTTCTTTTTCTTCTTCTTCTTCTTTGCCTTCTTCTTCATCTTCTTTTTCTTCTTCTACTACTTCTTTTTATTCTTCATCTTCTTCTTCTTCTTCTTCTTCTTCTTCTTCTACTATTGCTACTACTTTCTTCTTCTTCTTCTTCTTTCTTCTTCTTCTTCTTCTTCTTCTTCTTCCTCCTCCTCCTCCTCCTCCTCCTCTTCTTTTTCTTCTTCTTCTTCTTTTCCATCTTCTTCTTCTTCCTCATCATCATCATCTTCTTCTTCTTCTTCATCTTCCTATTTTTCTTCTTCTACTTCATTTTCTACTTTTCTTCATCTTCTTCATTTTCTTCTTCTTTTTCTTCTTCTTCTTCCTCTTCTTTTCTTCTTCTTCCTCATCATCATCTTCTTCTTCATTTTCTACTTCTTCTTCTTCTTCTTCTCCTTCTACTTCTTTTACTTCTTCTTGATGTTCTTGTTTCTTCTTCTTCTACTACTTCTTCTACTTCTTCTTCTTCTTCTACATCTTCTTCTTCTTCTTCTTCTTCTTCTTCTTCTTCTTCTTTCTTCTTCATCTTCTTCATGTTCTTCTTCTTTTTCTTCGTCTTCTTCTTCTTCTTCCCCCTCCTCCTTGTCTTCTTGTATCTCTTCTTCTTCTTTCTCTTCTTCTTCTACTTCTTCTTCTTCTACTTCATTTTCTTCTTCTTTATACTCTACTTCTTCTTTCACTTATTTTTTTGCTTCTTCTGCTACTCTTTTTTTTCTTCTTCTTGTTCTACTACTACTACTATTACTACTTCTTCTTCTTATTCTTCTTCTTCTTCTTCTTCATCTTATTCTTCTTTTTCTTCTTCTTTCTTCTTCCTCACCTTCTTCTTCTTCCTCTTTGTGATTTGCATCCTCCACATCTTCCTCTGCTTTTAATAATATTGTTACTTCTTCTTCTTCTACGTCTTCTTCTCTTCCTTTTCCCGCATGATCTTCTTCATCGTCTTCTTCTTCTTCTTCTCCTTCTTCTTCTTCTTTTTCCTCCTCTTTTTCTTCCACTTCTTCTGCTTCATCTTCTTCTACTTCTTCTTCTTCTTCTCTTCATCTACTTCTTAAACTATTTCCTATTCTTCCACTTATACCTCTTATTCTCCTTCTTCTTCCTCTTGTTCCACATCATCATCATCATCATCATCATCTTGTTCGTCTTCTTGTTCTTCTTTTTCATCGTTATCCTCTTCTCCTTCTTCCATTTCTTATTCCTCATCTTCCTCTTCTCCTTCATCTACTTCTTCTTCTTCTTCTTCTTATTCTTCTACAACTTCTGCTTCTTCTTCTTCTTCTCCCTCATCTATATCTTTTTCTTCTTCTTCTTCTTCTTCGTCTTCTTCTTCTTCTTCTTCTTCTTCGTCTTTGTCTTCTCTTCTTCTTCTTCTTCTTCACTTCGTCTTCTTCTTCTTCATCTTCTTCTTCGTCTTCTTTGTCTTCTTCTTTGCCTTCTTTTTATTCTTCTTCTTCTTATTTGGCTGTCATCTTCTTCTCCTTCATCTTTGTCATCATCATAATCATCTTCTTCTTGTACTTCTTTTTCGTCTTTTTCCTCATCTTCTTCTTCGTCTTTGTTTACTTCTTCTACTACTTCCTCGTCAACTTTGTCCTCTTCTTCTTCTTCTTCGTTGTCTTCTTCTTCTTTTTCTTCTTCTTTTCAACTTCTTTTTCTGCTTCTTCCTCTTCGTCTAATTCTTCATCTTCTTCTTGTCCTTCTTCTCTGTCTTCTCCTTTTCTTCATCTTCAACATCTGCCTCTTCTTCTTCTTCTTCAACATCATCATCATCATCTTCTTCTTCTTCTTCTTCAACTTTTTCTACTTCTTATTCATCTTCTTCTTCTTCTTCTTCTTCTTCCTCCTCCTCCTCTTCTTCATCTTCTTATTTTTCGTCTTCTTCTTCTTCTTCTTCCTCCTCTTCTTCTACTACTTCTTCCACTTCATGTTCTTCTTCATCTTCTTCTTCTTCTTTTACTTCTTTTTCTTCCTTTTCTTCTTCTTCAACTTCTTGTTCTTCATCTACAACATCTTCTTCTTAATCTTCATCTTCTTCTTTGTCTTCTTCATCATCTTCTTTTTCATCTTCTACTTCTTTTAGTTCTTTTTTTTCTTCTTACTCTTCATCTTCTTCTTTCTCCTCCACTTCTACCACTTATTCTTAGTATTATTATTCTTCATCTTCTTCCTCTTCTTCTTTTTCTTTTTCTGCTTCTTCTTATTCAACTTTTACTTCTTCCTCTTCCTCCTCTTCTTCTACTACTTCATTTTCTATTCATCATCTTCTTCTTCTTCTTCTTATTCTTTTTCTTCTTTCTTCTTCATCTTCTTCTTCTTCTTCTTTTACTTCTTCTTCTCCTTCTACTTCCACTTCTTCTCCAACTTCCTCTTCTTCTTCTTCGTCTTCTTTTTCTTCTTCACCTTCTTCCTCTTCTTCTACTTCTTCTTCTTCTTCTTCTTCTTTCTTCTGTGTCATATTTTGCGTCTTCTTTTTCTGTCTTCTTCTTCATCTTCTTCCTCTTCTTAGTCTTCTTTTTCTTCTTCTTCTTCTTCTCCTTCCATCGCTTCTTCTACTTTACCTTCTTTTTCTTCTTCTTCTTCTTCTTCATTTTCGTCTTCTTCTTCATCTTCTTCCCATCATCAACTTCCTCTTCTTCATCTTTGCCTTCCTCTTTTTGTTCTTCGTCCTCATCTTCTTCTACGTCTTCTTCCTCGTCTACTTCTTCTTCTTCTTCTACTACTTCTTCTTCTTCTACAGCTTCTTCATCATCATTTTCTTCTTCTTCTTCTTGTTCATCTACTTCTTCATAATCTTCTTCTTCTTATTCTTCTTCTTCTTCTTTCTTATTGTTCTTCTTCTTCCTTTTCCTCTTCTTCTTCCTCTTCCTCTTTCACTTCTTCTTTATCCCCTTCTTCTTCTTCTTCTTCTACTTCTTCTTCATCTTCTTCTTCTACTTCTTCTTTTTGTTCATCTTTTCTCACTACATCTTCTTCTTCTTCTTCTTCTTCTTCTTCTTCTACTACTTCTACTTCTTTTTCTTCCTGTTCTTCTTCTTCTTCTTCTTCTTCATCTTCTGTTCTTCTTCTTCTTCTTCTTCTTCTTCTTCTTCTTCTTCTTCTTCTTTCTCTTCTGCTTCTTCTTTTTCTTCTTCTTCATCTTCTTCTTCTTCTTTTTTTTCGGCTTCTTCTTCTCCTTCTTCTTTCTTCTTCCTCATCTTCTTCTTCTCCCTCCTCTTCCTCTTCTACTTTTCTTCAACTTCTTCTTCTTCTTCTTCTTCTACCACTTCATCCTTCAATTTTTCCTTCTT
>JAIUJO010002033.1:15000-25000 GCA_023846275.1 Vanilla planifolia
TCTTTGTCTTCTTTTTCTTCTTCTTCTTCTTCCTTTTCATCTTTTTCTTCTTGTTCTTCCTCTTCGTCTTCATTTACTTCCTCTTCTTCTTCTACTGTTGCTGCTTCTTCTCTACTCCTCCTCCTCCTCCTCCTTCTTATTATTCTTCTCTTTCTTCTTCTTTTTCTTCTTCTCTTTCTTCTTCTACTACTTCTTCTACTTCTTCTTCTTCTTTGTCTCCTTCCACTTCATCTACTTCTTTTTCTTCTACTTCTTCTTTTACTTCTTCTTCTACTTCTTCTTCTTCTTCTACTTCTTCTTCTTGTTCTCCTTTTTCTTCTTCTACCTCTTCCTCTTCCTCTTCCTCTTCTTCTTCTTGTTCTTCTTTTTCTTCTTCATATTCTTCTTTTTCTTCTTCTATTCTTTTTCTTTTAGTCCTTCTTTCTCTTCTTCTTCTTCTTCATCTTCTTCTTCTTCTTCTTCATCTTCTTCTTCTTCTTCTCCTTCTTCTTCTTCTTCTTCTTCTTCTTCTCCTTCTCCTCCTCCTCCTCCTCTTCCTTTTTCATCTACTTCTTCCACTTCTTCTTCTTCTTCTTCTTCTTCTTCTTCTTCTTCTTCTTCTTCTTTTTCTTCTTCTTCCTCTTTGTCTTCCTCCTTTTCCTCTTCTTCTTCCTCTTCTTCTTCCTCTTCTTCTTCCTGTTATTCTTCCTCTTCCTCTTCTTCTTCTTCTTCTTCTTCTTCTTCTTCTTCTTCTTCTTCTTCTTCTACTTCGTCTTCTTCTCCATCTTCTTCTTCTTCTTCTTCTTCTTCTTCTTTCTCATATTCTTCTTCTTCTTCATCATCTTCTACTTCTTCAACACCTTCTTCCTCTTCTTTTTCTTCTACTTCTTTCTCTTTTTCCTGTCTTCTTGTTTTCATCTTCTTCTTTTTCTTCTTCTTCTTATTCTTCTCTTCTTCTTCTTCTTCTCCTCCTCCACCTCTTTCTCCATGATCTTTTCCTAGTTCTTCTTCTTGTTCTACTTTTTCTTCTTTTGCTTATCCTTCCACTTCTTCTTCTACTTCTACTTCTTCTTCTTCTTCTTCTATTCTTCTTCCCCTCCATCTTCTTTTTCTTCTTCATCTTCTTCTTCTCCTTCATTTTCTTCTTTTTCTTCTTCTTCTTCTTTTTCTTCTTTTTCTTCTTCTTCTTCTTCTACTTCTTTTAGTTCTTCTCATTCTCCAGCTCCAACTTCTTCTGCTTCTTCTTCTTCTTCTTCCTCTAGTTTTTCTTTTCTTTCTCCTTTTTTTCTTCTTTTTCTTCTTCTTTTTCTTTTTCTTGTTCATTTTCTTTTTCTTCTTCTTCTTCTCCTTCTTCTTCATTTCCTCCTTCTTCATCTCCTTGTCCTCTTTTATCTTCTTCTTCTTCTTCTTCTTATCATTCTTCTTCTCCATCTTCTTCTTCTTATCCTACTTTTTTTTCTTCTTAACATTCTTCTTCTTCAACTTCTTCTTCTTCTTCCTCTTCTTCTTCTTCTTCTTCTTCTTCTTCTTCTTCTTTCTCTTCTTCTTTTCTTCTTCTTATTCTTCTTCTTCTTCGTCATCCTCTTCTTGCTCTTCTTCTTTGCCTTCTTGCCCTTTTTCTTCTTCTTCCTATTCTTCTTCTTCATCACCTTCTTCTTCTTCTTGTTCATCCTCTTCTTCAACTTCTTCATTTTCTCCTTGTTTTTGTTCTTGTTGTTCTTCTTCTTCTTCTTTTAATCTTCCACTTCTTCATTTTCTTCATTGTTTTCTTTTTTTGTTTCTTCTTCTCCATCTTCCTTAACTACTACTAGTTCTTCTTCTTCTTCTTTACCTCGTCCTCCTTCTTCATCTTCTGCTTCTTCTTCTTCTTCTTCTACTAATTCTTCTACTGCTACTACTACTACTTCTTCTTCTTCTATTACTTCTGCTACTTTCCTTCTTCTTTAATTTTTTCTTCTTCATCATCTTCTTCTTCTTTTTCTCTTGCTCTTTCTTGTTCTTGTTGTTCTTCTTCTTCTTCTTCTTCTTTTATTTCTTCTCCTCCTACTCCTTCATCTTCTTGTTCTTGTTCTTGTTCTTGTTCTTCTTCTTCTTCTTCTTCTACTTCCTCTTCTTCTTCTTTTCTTACTCATTTTTCTTCTTCTTCTTTTTCTATTTTTTCTTTTTCTTCTTCCTCTTCTTCTTCTTCTTCTTCTAATCCATCTTCATCTCCTACCCCTTCTCTATCTTCTTCTTCTTCTTCTTCTTCTTATCTTTCTTTTTCTTCTTCTTCTTCTTATCTTACATCTTTTTCTTCTTCTTATCCTTGTTCTTCTTCTTCTTCTTCTTCTTCTTCTTCCTCTTCTTCTTCATCAACTTCTTCTACTTCTTCTTCATCTACTACTACTTCTTCTTCTTCTACTTCTTCTTCTTCTTCTTCCTTCTTCTTCTTCTTTTTCTTCCACTTCTTCTACTACTTCTACTTTTTTTTAAACCCTTGTGTTTCATGAGTCAAGTATAAATGTTTATATTTCATATGGGCTTGTTCTAAACAAAATTGTTAATATTCAATTAAGACAAGCCATGAACTTTAAATGCCTAAAATAGTGGTCTTCAAGGCTCTAGGAGTCATGGCAAGCTTCAAGAAAATTGAAGACATGTACTAAAGCTTCATACTTGATTTTATTTTTATTTTTCTTAAATTTGATATGTCCAAATTTTGAGATGATGTAGCACACTAGTAGTATTAATATTTAAAAATGTTATAAAATTAATAATTATTGAATTTTTATTTTTGGGCCAAGCTTTATTGACAAAAAGTATAGACATTGGTATTTGATTTTTTAAAATTATTTGGAATTATTTTTCACGAATTTCTTTTCATAGTTATTTAGAAAACTTATAATATTATGGTAATATAAAATTATTTTGGTACACTTATATTAAATATTTTGGCACAAAAATTCACAAGACACCCCAAAATAATGTTACTCTCGAGAATTTTCACTATAGCATTGGGCAGGTCGACCCAACCACTGGCCCGTTAGGGCTTTTAGTAATTTTAAAAAAAAATATATCAAAATATAAAAAGTTTGTGGGCTGACCCGGTAGGGGCGCCCATAGTCCAAAGGAATTCAAGCAGCGGCACCGTTGAACGGAGCACAGCAATTTCAAGTCGCAGGCGACGATGGAACAGTGCAAGATCGAGTCAACTCAAACCAGGTGATGAAATCCTGGTCAAGGAAGGGGGAGCCAGCCCCAAAGAGGCTCGAGAGTAACAGGAAGCAAATTTGCTTTAAAGCGCAATGGCAAAGAATTCTCCGTGATGTGGGACTAAATTTAAACCTTACTATTAATGAAATTAGAAGAACTAGCACTATCGGACGGCTAAGTTTATTCAGCCTAAAATGACATGCAGAAGAATTAAACCCAGGTTATGCAGATATGCACCAGAACTCGAAACCATTGAGGTGAACTTTTTTAATTTGAGTTATGCTAGAACACATTTTACTTATACATGCAGGGTAGTATACACGCTGCTCAGATCAAGTCCGCCCAGATCGAATGGATTGGATTAATCTCAAATGGTAACTTCGAGATTCAATTTGTGCCGTCCGTGTTTGGGCCCGAATCGGACGATAGCTGTTTTCCGTCCGTTACCCAAATGGCTAGTTGATTTTAAGAGCCGTTGGGAGTGATCTTAGAGCTCAAATTTAAGCTCTATAAATAGGGAAGAATGAAGAACTTCTGTAGGTTATATTTTGCTAAGATCTCAAAGCTTTAAGATCATGACTTCGAGTAAAATCAAGTGAATACGGTGCTTCCAATTTCATAAAGAGAAAGTGGCAATAATGATTCCAAAAGTAGAGGTTATTGCTTCAAAAATCTCTTAATTTCTATTCCTCTATTTTTCGATCATGTGTGCTTCTTATTTCACTTCAAGTTATTTTAAGTTTTTGCCAAATTATTGTATTCTTTTTTTTGGGGTAATGGCATCCTGGCATTGTGCAAAAGCTTGGGGTTTGAGTTGAGCCCGAAAGAACTCAAGTAGGTTCGGGATTAGCCTTACGAAAAATCCCAAGTAGGTTTGAGGTGAACCGTACGAAAAACCTTGATTGTAATTTGGTATTTTTAGTGTTGTTTTTTTCCCAACACCGGTTGGGGGTGGATGCAGGCTCGATTTTGAGTAGAACTACCTTAAAAATCTTTTGTGTTATATTTCTTCTTATTCGTGCTTAAAAGATTTAATTTTTAATTTAAACCGAAATAGAAACAAATTTTATTTACCACAATTCACCCCCCCCTCTTGTGGGATTTCCTTAAGCACAAAGAACTTCAATTGGTATCAGAGTGAGAAATCCCAATTTACGTGAGTAACATCACGTGGGAGATTCGCTTGTGCTAAGGGAAGGTTTATTCATAATTTTTGTGGTTTTGAGATTTTTGGTTTTATGGCTTCTTCTTTGGTTGAGATGAGTGCAACTTTGTGTGAAGGTTTTTCTTCAAATCGGCCTCCCTTATTTAAAGGAGAATTTTACTTGTATTGGAAGAATCGTTTTAGAATTTTTATTGAATCTATTGATTTAGAATTATGGAAAATTATGACTAAGCCTTGTGAACTTTCTAAAAATTCTTCTACTAATAAAGTCAAGCCTTTTAGTGAACTTAATGTTGAGCACAAAAGATTGGCTCAATTAAATGCTAGGGCATTGAATTATCTTCATTGTGAAATTTCTCCTAGTGAGTTTACACAAATTATGAATTTGCATACGACATTTGAGGTATGGAAAAAAACTCAAACTAACTTATAAGGGCACCTCACAAGTGAAAGAGACAAAAATTAACATCCTCACCCATGAGTATGAACTTTTTAGAATGAATCCCGATGAGAGTATTAAAAGTATGTTTTTAAGATTTAATGATATTACAAATGGCTTGGCAAATCTTGGGAGAGTATTCTCAAATGGTGATCTTGTAAGGAAAATTTTGAGAATCCTTCCAAAGGAATTTGATCCCCTTGCAACGACTATTAAAGCGGCCAAAGATATCAACAAACTTTCATTGGATGAACTCCTTGAGGAACTTCTCCCAGCCGAAATAGAGATGACTAGGAGAGTAACGGAAGAGGCTTCTACAAGCAAGTTAAAGCATGAAAGGAAGAAGGAAGAGCCCATGGCCTTTAAAGTCACCAAATATGATTCAAATTCCACTTCTACCTCTTCCATTGATTTGGAGGATGAGGTAAGTTTTCATGTTAATGGTTTAGCAAAAAAATTGACAAAATGTTTTCTTAATAAGAAATGGAAGAAGAAGTGTAATAAGGAAAGGAAGAGGCCACCAAATTGCTTTGAGTGTGGTCAAACTGGTCATTTTAAACCGAAATGTCCAAAACATAAGGACAAGCATATGAAAGAGGAAAAGAAAAAGAAGAAGAGCTTGAAAAAAAAGAAAGCTTTTCAAGCTACATGGAGTGCCTCTGAAGATTTGGATGTTTCAAGCTCAAGTAGAGGAGAAGAAGGGATGATTTGTTTAATGGCAAATGAGGCATCTTCAACATCCTTAAGTGAAGAAGAAGAAAAAAATGAGGTAAGCTCTTGGACAAGAGATATTCTTGAAAGTAATTATATTAAAATTATGAATGTCTTGACTTCTTTAATGAGTGCTCATAAAAAATTAAAAAAGATTTACATAGAAAAAGTTGAATTGCTTTATTTTGTTATGAAAGAAGATGAAAAGAAAAAGATAGAAAATCAAAATTTATGTGATGAAAAGGCTTCTCTTATTATTGAAAATACTTCTTTAAAGCATGATATTTGTGTTTTGAAAGAAAAAATACAATTTTCTGAGCATGCTAAAATAAGAAAAAACTTCACATACTTCTCATGCTTCACATGTTTATTATTCTTCACATAACTTCAATTTTGAAAAACCTAAATACTTAAGCATGCCTAGGCCATCAAATATTATTTTTTTTATTATTATAAAGATGGACATACTTTGAAATATTGCTTTTTTAGGAGAAACATGTATGCACATAAACAAAATTTTAGATGGATTATTAAGAATGAGAATGTGAAAGCTCCATTTAGTGCTTAACCCGAGTTTACTTGGGTTCCCAAGAATAAAACTTAGAAGACTAGAAGAAAAGGTCTCCAAAATATTTGGAGACATTTTATGATAGGTCTAGAACATTTAAAAAAAATTTAAATTGATGATTTAATGGTATGCTTTTAATTTAGATTTTACACCTTATATAATCAAAATCGAGAAGAAAATCAAAATCCACATCTTACGTATTTATCTATTAGAAAAAGCATAAAGAGTCTTTAATCTAGAATCATAGGGTAGAGAAAACAATACATGTTGTGTTTGATGAGTCTATCCAACAAGTTAGTGAGAAGCATTGAGAAAATAAAATAAAATTAGTAAAGAACTTTGATTTGAATAAGAATGATGAAAAAATTAGAAAATCTAGAAGGAAAAAAAATTTATCTAGATGATGGAAATTTGTAACCTCACATCTAAAGGAATTTGATCATTAGGAGATTATTCAAATTTATGTTTTGGTAGTAGAAAAGAAGAAATATGTAAAAAATTTAGAGATCTTATGTCTAAGAAAATTGAAATGAGCATAATGGTAGAGCTATTTTTTCTTAGGATTGTAAATAAGACAAACAACTTCAGGACTATGTCACACCTATTAAAATTGATAAAACTAATGCATAAGTACTAGTTAAAAATCAAGTTCATCATTATAGGACTAAGCACATAGATGTTAGATATAACTTTATTAGACACCAAGTGATCGAAGGATTATTCAACTTAGAGTATTCCCACTATGCTTGAATTGGCTAATTATTTTCTACCAAACCTATACCATTGTAGCAATTTCAAATATTAAGGGGAACAATTAGGAATTTTAGAGATTGCATAAGGTTCACACTCCCTTTTGATGGTGTCAAAGGGGGAGAATAGTTAGGAGTTAGGGGGAGCATCAAGATAAGGGGAGCAGGTTAATTCTTAATTTCCACCTTGAGAATTTTTTCCTTAAAAGTTTATTTTTATTTATTTTATCATTTTTTATAGATTTAACACATTTATGTCTTGCCATCATCAAAGGGTGGAGATTGTTACACCCTTGTGTTTAATGAGTCAGGCATAAATGTTTATATTTCATATAGGCTTGTTTTAAACAAAATTATTAATATTCAATTAAGACAAGCCATGAACTTTAAATGCCTAAAATAGTGATCTTCAAGGCTCTTGGAGTCATGGCAAGCTTCAAGAAAATTAAAGACATACTAAAACTTTCATACTTGATTTTCTTTTTATTTTTCTTAAATTTGATATGTCCAAATTTTGAGATGATATGGCACACTAGTAGTATTAATATTTAAAAATGTTATAAAATTAATAATTATTGAATTTTTATTTTTGGGCCAAGCTTTATTGACAAAAAGTATAGACTTTGGTATTTGATTTTTTAAAATTATTTGGAATTATTTTCCACAAATTTCTTTTCATAGTTATTTAGAAAACTTATAATATTATGGTAATATAAAATTATTTTGGTACACTTATATTAAATATTTTGGCACAAAAATTCACAAGACACCCTAAAACAACGTTACTCTCCGGATTTTTCACTGTAGCATTGGGCGGGTCGACCCGACCCGACCACTGGCCCGTCCAGGCTTTTAGTAATTTTTAAAAAAATAATAAAAATATAAAAAATTGGTCGGCTGACCTGGTAGGGGCACCCATAGTCCAAAGGAATTAAAGCAGCAGGCACCCCGAATGGAGCATGACAATTCCAAGTCGCAGGCGACGACAGAACAGTGTAAGATCAAGTCAACCCGAACCAGGTGATGAAATCCTGGTCAAGGAAGCGGGGAGCCAGCCCCAAAGAGGCTCAAGAGTAACAGGAAGCGAATTAGCTTTAAAGCGCAATGATAAAGAATTCTCCACGATGTGGGACTAAATTCCAACCTTACTATCAAATAAATCAGAAGAACTCGCACGATCAGACGGCTGAGTTTATTCAGCTTAAAATGACATGCAGAAGAATCGAACCTAGGCTCTGTGGATATGCGCCAGGACACGGAACCATTGAGGTGAACTATTTTAATTTGAGTTATGCCTAGACACATTTTACTAATACATGAAGGGTAGTATGCGTGCTGCTCAGATCAAGTCCACCCAGATCGAACAGACGGGATTAATCTCAAACGGTAAATTCGAGATTCAATCCGTGCTGTCCGTGTTTGGGCCCGAATCGGACGGTAGCTATTTTCCGTCCGTTACCCAAACGGCTTGTTGATTTTAAGAGCCATTGAGAGTGATTTTAGAGCACAAATTTAAGCTCTATAAATAGGGAAGAAAGAAGAACTTTTATAGGTTACATTTTGCTAAGATCTCAAAGCTTTTAGATCACGACTTCGAGCAAAATTAAGTGAATACGGTGCTTCCAATTTCATAAAGAGAAAGTGGCAAGAACGATTCCAAAAGTAGAGGTTATTGCTTCAAAAATCTCTTAATTTCTATTCCTCTATTTTTCGATCGTGTGTGCTTTTTCTTTCACATCAAGTTATTTTAAGTTTTTGACAAATTTTTGTATTCTGTTTTTTCGGGTAAGGGCATCCCAGCATTGTGCAAAAGCCCGGGATTTGAGTTGAGCCCGGAAAAACCCAAGTAGGTTCGGAATTAGCCGTAGGAAAAATCCCAAGTAGGTTTGAGGTGAACCATACAAAAAACCTCGATTGTAATTTGATATTTTTAGTGTTGTTTTTTTTCCAACACCGATTGGGGGTGGATGTATGCTCGATTTTGAGTCGAACCACCTCAAAAATCATTTGTATTATATTTCTTCTTATTCGTGCTTAAAATATTTAATTTTTATTTGAAACAAAAAATCGAAAAAAAATTTATTTACCACAATTCACCCTCCCCCTCTTGTGGGATTTCCTTAAGCACAAAGAACTTCACATCTCCTTCTTCTTCTTCTTCTTCTTTTGCCTCTTCTTCCTCTTCTTCCTCCTCTTCTTCTTCCTCTTCTTTTTCTTGTACTTCTTCTTTTTCTTCTTCTTCTTCTCTTCTTCTTCTTCTTCTTCTTCTAGTTCTTCTTCTTCTTCTTCTTCTTCTTTTTCTTCTTCTGCTCCTTTTTCTCCTCCTCCTCCTTCTTCTTCTTCTTCTTCTTCCTTTACTTCTTCTTCTTCTTCTTTTGCTTCTTCTTCTTCTTCTTCTCCTCCTCCACCTCCTCACCTCCTTTTTCTTCTTCTACTTCTTCCTCTTCTTCATTTACTTCTTCTACTTCTTCTCCTTCTTCTTCTTCTACTTCGTTTTCTTCCTCTTCCACTTCTTCTTCCTCCTCTTCTTCCTCTTCTTCTTCTTCTTCATCATCATTTTCTTCTTCATCTTCTTCTTCTGCTTCTTCTTCTTCTTCTTCTTCATCTTCTTCTCATTCTTCTTCTTATTTTTTTCTTCTTCTTCCTTTACTTCTTCTTTTTCTTCTTTTTCATATTCTTCTTCTTAATCATCTCCTTCTACTTCTTCAACACCTTCTGCCTCTTCCTTTTCATCTACTTCTTGTTCTTTATCTTCTTCTTCCTATTTTCTCCTTGTTTTCTTCTTCTTCTTCTCCTCTGCCTCCTCTTCTCCTCCTCCTCCTTCTTCATCTTTTCCTTATTCTTCTACCTATTTTGCTTCCTCTTCTTTCGCCTCTTCTTCTTCTTCATCTTCTACTACTTCTTATTTTTCTTCTTTTTCTTCTTCCCCTCCTCCTTGTTCTTTTTCTTCTTCTTTATTTTCTTCTTCTTTTTCTTCTTTTCCTCCTTTTTCTTCTTTTTCTTCTATTTCTTCTTCTTCTTCTTCTTCTCCTTCATCATCTGCTCATCCTCCCTTATCTCCTACTTCCTCTTCTTGTTATCCATCTTCTTCTTCTTATCCAACTTATTTTTCTTCTTCTTCTTCTCCTCCTCCTCCTTTTTTCTCATCATCTTCTTCTTCTTCTTCTTCTTCTTCTTCACCTTCTTCCTCTTCTTCT
>JAIUJO010002033.1:37500-40000 GCA_023846275.1 Vanilla planifolia
CTTCATCTTCTTCCTCTTCTTTTTCTTCTTTTTCTTCTTTTTCTTCTTCTTGTTCTTGTTCTTGTTCTTGTTCTTGTTCTTGTTCTTGTTCATCTTCTACTACTACTACTTCTTGTTCTTCTTCTCCTTCCCTAACTATTCTTCTATTCTTCAACTTCTTTTTCTTTTTCTTCTTCTTCTACTTACCCTTCTTCTTGTACTTATTCTCCCTCTTCTTCTTCTTCTTCTTCTTAATCTTCTTTTTCTTTCACATCTTCTTTTTCGTCTTCTTCTTCTTCTTCTTCTTCTTCCTCTTCTCCTTCTTCTACTTCTTCATCATCTTCATCTTCTTCTTCTTCATCATCTACTTCTTCCTCTTCATCCTCTTCTTAATCTTCTTCTTCTTTGTCTTCTTCTTCTTCTTCTTCTTCTCCCTCTTCATCTCCTCTTTCGTAATCTCCTTCTTCTTCTTCTACTTCTTCTTCTTCATCTACTTCTTCTTCTTCTTCTTCTCCTTCTTCTTCTTCTGCTTCTCCTTCTTCAACTTCTTCTTATTATTCTTCTTCTTCATCTTCTTCGTCTTCTTGCTCTACTTCTTCCCCTTCTTCTTCTTCTGGTTCATAGTCTTCTTCTTCTTCGTCTTCTTCTACAGCTACTACTACTTCTTTTTCTTCTTCATCTTCTCCTTCTTCTTCTTCTTCTTCCTATTCTCCTTCTTCTTATTCTTCTACAACTTTATCTTTTCCTTCCTCTTCTCCTTCTTCTTCTTCTTCTTCTTCTTCTTCTTCTTCTTCTTCTTCTTTTTCTTCTTCTTTTTCTTCTTCTTATTCTTTTTCTTCTTGTTCTTCTCCATCTCCTTCTTCTTCTTCTTTTACTTCTTCTCCTTCTTCTCCTCTTGATTTCTCTTCTTCTCCTTCTTCTTCTTCTTCTTCTTCTTCTTCTTCTGCTTCTTCTTGTTGTTGTTCTTCTTCTACTACTACTACAACTTCTTCTCCTTCTGCTTCTTCTTGTTGTTGTTCTTCTTCTACTACTACTACAACTTCTTCTCCTTCTGCTTCTTTTCTTCTTCTACTTCTCTTTCTTCTACAACTTTTTCTTCTCATTTTTCTTCTTCTTCTTCTTCACCTTCTTCTCCTTTTTCTTCTCCTTCTTCTTCTTCTTCTTCTTATACTTCTTCTTTTTCTACTTCTTATTCCACTTCTTCATTTCTTCACCTTCTTCTTCTTCTCCTTCTTCTTCTCCTTCTTCTTATTTTTCTTCTTCATCTTCTTTATCCTCTTCTTCTTGTTCCTCATCAACTTCTTCTTCATAATCCTTTTCTTTCTCTTCTTCTTCTTCCTCTTCTTCTTCTCTTTCTTCTTCTTCTTCATCTTCTTCTTCTTGTTCTTATTCTTTTTCTTCTTCTTCTTCCACTTCTTTATCTTCTTCTTCTTCTTTCTCTTCTTCTACTTCTTCCACTTCTTCATCTACTTCCTACTTCTTCTTCTTTTCCTTTTCTTTGTCTTCTTCTTTTTCTTCTTCTTCTTCTTCTTCTTCTTCCTCGTCCTCTACTTCTTGTTCTTATTCTTTTTCTTCTTCTTCTTCTTCTTCTTCTTCTTCTTCTTCCTCTTCTTCTTTATCTTCTTCTTCTTCTACTTCTTCTTCTTCCTCTTCTTCTTCTTCTTCCACTTCTTCATCTACTTCCTATTCTTCTTCTTCTACCTCTTCTTCTCCTTAAATTTCTTCTTCTGTTTCTTCTTCAACTACTTGTTCTTCTCCTTCACCTCCATCTCCTCCTTCCTTTTCTTCCTTTTCTTCACCTCGTCCTCCACCTTCGTCTTCTTCTTCTTCTTCTGCTCCTCCTCCTCGTCCATCTCCTTCATTTTTTCTCTTCTACGTCCTCTTCTTCTCCTTGTCTTCTAACTTCTTCTTCTTCTTCTTCCTCTACTTCCTCTACTTCTTCTTCTTTTTCTTCTTCTTCTTCTTATTCTTCTTCTTCTCCTTCCTCATTTCTTTATGCTTCTTCTTCCTTTTCTTCTTCCATTTCTTCTTCTTCTTCATTAACTTCTTCATCACCACCTTCTTCTTCTTCTTCTACTTCTCCTTCTACTTCTTCTTTTTCTTCTCCTTCTTCACCTTCTTCTTCTTCATTTTCTTCTTCTTGTTCTTCTTCTCCTTTTTCTTCATGTTCTTCTTCTTCTACTCCAGCTTCTTCTTCTTCATCTTCTTCTAGTCCTTCTCCTTCATATTCTTCTTTGTCTCCTCTTTTGTCTTTTCTTCTTCTTCTTCTTCTTCTACTACTACTACTACTGCTGCTTCTTCTTTTTCATCTTCTTCTTCTTCTTTCTCTTCCTCTTTGTCTTTCTCTTCTTCTTCTTCTTCCTCCTCCCCTTCTTCCTATTATTCTTCTTCTTCTTATTCTTCTTCAACATCCTCATCATCATCATCTTCTTCTTCTTCTTCTTCTTCCTCCTTCCCTTCTTCTATTTTATTCTTCTTCTTTTTTCTTCTACTTGTTCTTGTTCTTCATCATTTTCTACTT
>JAIUJO010002854.1:10000-40000 GCA_023846275.1 Vanilla planifolia
ACTTATTCTTCTACTTTTTCTACTTCTTCTTTTTCTATGCTTTCTCTTGTTCTTCTTCTCTTTCTTCTTCTTCTTTTCCATCCACTTATTTTTCTTCCAGTTCTTCTTCTTCTCGTTCCACTTCTTCTCCTTCTTCCTCTTCTTCTTCTCCTTCTTCTTCTCTTTCTTCTTCTTCTTCTTCCTTTTCTTCTTCTTCTTCTTCTTCTTCTTCTTCTTCTTCTTATTGTTCATCTTTTTCTTCTTCTTTAGCTATTTTTACATCTTCTTCCATTTCTTCTTCTTCTTCTATTTCTTCTAACTCTTGTTCTTCTTCTTCTTTTTCTTCTTCTTCTTCTACTTATTCTTCTATTTTTTCTTCTTCTTCTTCTTCGCCTTCTTCTTTGTCTCCTTCTTCTTCTTCTTCCTCTTCTTCTTTTGCTTCTTCTTCTTCTTCTTCTTTATCTTCTTATTCTTCTTCTTCTACTAGTACTACTACTTCTTCCTCTCCTTCTTCTTCTTCATCTTCTCCTACCTCATCTTCTTCTTCTTCTCTTACATCTTCTTCATCTTCTTTTTATTCATCTTCTTCTTCTTCTTCTTCTTCTTCATGCTCGTCCTCCTCTTCTTCTTCTTTTATCTTCTTCTTCTCCTACTACTTTTTCTACTTCCTCTTCTCCTTCTTCCACTTCTTCTTCTCCCTCTTCTTCTTCCTAATTATCTTTCTCTTCCTCCTCTTCTTCCTCTTCTATTTTTTCTTCTTCTTCATATTCTTCTTCGTCTTCTTCTTCTCTCTCTTGTAGTTCTTCTTCTTACTCTTCTTCTTTCACTTTTTCTTCTTCTTCTTCTTCTTCTTCTTTCTCTTCTTCTTCTTCTTCTTCTTCTTATTCTTATACGTCTTCTTCTTCTTCTCCTTCTTCTTCCTCTTCTTCTTCCACTTCTTCTTCGTCTTCTATACTTCTTCCCGTTCTACTTCTTCTTTCTCTTATTCTTGTTCTCCCTCTCCTTCTTCTTCTCCCTCCACACTTTCTTCTTCATCATCTTCTTCTCCTCGTTCCACTTCTTTTAATTCTTCTACTTCTTCCTATTCTTCTTCACCTTCTTCTTCTCCTTTTTCTTGTTCTTCTTTTTCCACTTCTTCTTCTTCTTATTGCTCTTCTTCTTTTTCTTTTTCTTCCTCTGCTTCTTTTTCTACTTCTTTTTCTTCTTCTTTTTGTTCTTCTTCGTCTTGTTACTCTTATTTTTCTTCTTCATTCTCTCCTTCTCCTTGATCATCATCATCATCATCTTCTTCTTCTTCTTCTTCTTCTCCTTCTCCTTCTTCTACTTCTTCATCGTCATCATCATCATCATCATCTTCTTTTTCTTCTACTGCTATTACTACTTCTCCTTCTTCTCCTTTTTCTTCTTCTTCTCCTTCTTCATACCCATCATCATCACCTTCCTCTCTTTCATCTACTACTACTACTTCTTCTTCTTCTCTTCTTCATTTTCATCATCATCATCATCATCTTCTTCTTCTTCTTCTTCATCTTCTTCCCTTCTTCTTCTTCTTCTTCTAGATGTACTTATTATTATTATTATTATTGTTATTATTATTATTATTATTATTATTCCTCTTCTTTTTCTTCACCTACATCTTCCTCTTCTTCTACTTCTTCTTCTCCTCCTTATTATTGTTATTATTCTTATTCTTTTTCTACTTCTACTTCTTCTTCTTCTACTACCACTACTATTACTACTTCTTTTTGTTCTTCTTCTACTACATTTACTCTTGCTTCTAGTTCTTTTTCTTCTTCTTGTTCATCTTCTTTTTCTTCCTCTTGTTCTTCTTCAACTTTGTGTTCTTCTTTTTCATCTTGTTCTTTTTCTTCCTTTTCTTCTTCTTGTTCTTCTTCTTCTTCTTCTACTTCTTCTTCCTCTGCTTCTTCTTTCACTTCTTCTTCCTTTTCTTCTCCTTCTACTCCCTCTTCTTCTTCTTTCACTTCTTCTTCATCTTCTACTTCTCCTTCCACTTCTACTTCTTCTTCTTCTTTCTTTTGTTCTTGTTCTCCCTCTTTTTCTTCTTCTCCTTCCACTCTTTTTTCTTCCTCTTCTTCTTCTCGTTCCACTTCTTCTTCTACTCCTTCTTGCTATTCTTCTTCACCTTCTTCTCCTTTTTCTTCTTGTTCTTCTTTTTCCTCTTCTTCTTCTTCTTGTAATTGTTTTTTTTCTTCTTCCTCTTCTTCTTTTTCTTCTTCTTCTCTTTGTTGTTGTTCTTCTTCTTATTCTTCTTCTTCTTCTCCTCCTCCTTCTCCTTCTTCATCTTCTTATTCTCCTTCTTCTTATCCTTCTTTTACTTCTTTTCTTCTTCCACTTCTGCTTCTTCTTCTTCTTCATCATCATCTTCTTCTTCCTTTTCTTCTTCTTCTACTACTACTTCTTCTTCATACCCATCATTATCATCTTCTTCTCCTTCTTCTTCTCTTTCTTCTTCTTCTTCTTCTACTTATTCTTCTTCTTTTGCTTTTTTTTTGTCTTCTACTACTACTACTACTTCTTCTTCTACTATGACTACTACGTCTTCCCTTCTTCTTCCTCCTCTCCTTCTTCTTCTTCTTCTTCTACTTGTTCTTTTAGATGTAGTCCTTATTATTATTATCATTATTCATCATCATCATCATCTTCTTCTTCTTCTTCTTTTTCTTCGCCTACATCTTGCACTTCTTCTATTTCTTCTTCTTCTTCTTATTATTATTATTCTTCTTCTTCTACTTCTTCTTCTTCTTATTCTTCTTCTACTTCTTCTACTACCACAACTACTACTACTTCTTCTTTTACTTCTTATTCTTCTCTTTCTTCTTTTCCTTTTTCTTGTCCACCTTCTTCTTCTTCCTCTTCTTTTTCTTCTTCATGTTCTTTCTTTTCATGTTGTTCTTCTTCTTCCTCTTCTTCTTCTTCTTCTTCATCTACTTCTTCTTCCCCTTCTTATTTCTCTTCCACTATTTCTTCTTCTTGTTCTTCTTCTACTTCTTTCTCTTCTTCAACTTCTTTTTTTTCATTAAAATTTTATTTTCTCTTCTTCTTCGACCTCTTCCTTCTTCTTTTGTTCCCCATCATCATCATCATCTTCTTCTTCATATTCTTCATCTCCTTCATATTTTTCTTTTTCTTCCTCTTCTACTTCTTTTTCTTTCTATTCTTCTACTACTACTACCTTTTCTTCTTCTTCTCCTTCTTCTACTTCATCTCCATCTCCTTCTCTTCTTCTTCTTTTTCTTCTTCTACTTCTTCTTGTATTACTTCTTCATCTACTTGTTCTCTTACATCTTCTTCTTCTACTTCTTCTTCTTCCCTTTCTTCTTCTTCTTCTTCTTCCCTTTCTTCTTCATCTTCTTTTTCTTCTTCCCTTTCTTCTTCATCTTCTTCTTCTTCTTCTACTACTACTACTACTTATTATTATTATTATTTTTCTTCTTCAATTTCTACTTCTTCTTCTTCTTCTTCTTGTCCTTCTTCTTCTTCTTCTACTTCTTTTTCTTCTTCTTTTTCTCTTCTTCCTCTTCTACTTTTTCTTCTTCTTATTCTTCTTCTTCTACTTCTTTTTCTTCTTCTTCTTCTTAATCATCTTCTTCTTTTCCTTCTTCTTCTTCTTATTCATCTTCTTCTTTTTCTTCTTCTTCATCATCATCTTCTTCTTCTTATTCTTCTTCGTTTCCTTCTTATTCTTCTTCTTTTACTTCTGCTTCTTCTTCTTCTTTTTCCTCATCACGTTCTTCTTCTTCCTCTTCTTCCTTTGCTTCTTCTCCTTCTCCTTCTTCTTCTTCCTCTTCTTCCTTTGCTTCTTCTCCTTCTCCTTCTTCTTCTTCTTTATCTTTTTCATATTCTTGATCTTCTTCTTGTTCTACTTCTTCTTCATCTTCTTTTTCCTCGTCTTTTTCTTCTTCTTCTTCTTCTTCTCCATCTTCTTCCTCTTCATCTTCTACTTATTCCTATCCTTCTTACTCTACTTCTTTTTCTTCCCCTTCTTCTTCTGCTTCTCCTCTTTCTTTTCCTTCTTTTTCTTCCTCTCCTTCTTCTTCTCCTTTTTCTACATCTTCTTTTTCTTCTTCTTGTTCCCCTTTTTTTCTTCTTCTTCTTTTTCCTCTAATTCTTCTTCTCTTCTTCTTCTTCTTCTTTTTCCTCTTCTTTCTGTTCTTCTGCTTCTTCATCTTCTTCTTTTTACCCTTCATCACCTTCTTCTTTTTCTTCTTCTTCTTCTTCTTTTTCTTCTTCTTCTTCTTCTTCTTCTTCTTCTTCTTTTTCTTCTTCTTTGTCTTCTATATTTTCTTCTTGCTCTTCTACCTTTCTTTTTCTTCATTTTCTTATTCTACTTCTTCTTTTTCGTCTTCTTAATCTTCTTCTCTTGTTCCTTTTCTTCCTCCTCTTCTTCTTCTTCTTCCACTTCGTTTCCTTCTTCTTTTTCTTCTTCATCTTCTTCTAATTCTTTTTCTTCTTCTTCTTCTTCCTCTTCTTCTTCTACCTCTTCTTCTTCCTCTTCTACTCCTTTTTCTTGTTCTTCTTCTTTTTAATTCTCCCTACTCTTCTTCCTCCTCTTATTATTCCTCTTTTTCTTCTTCCTTGTCTTCTTCTTCTTCTTCTCTCTCTTCTTCATAATCTTCCTCATCTTCTTGTTCTTCTTCATCATTATCATAATCTTCTTCTTCTTCTTCTTTCTCTTCTTCTTCTTCTTCTTCTTCTTCTTCTTCTTCTTCCTCCTCTTAATCTCCTTCTTTTTCTCATTATCATTCTTCTCATTCTTCCCTTTCTTCTTCTTCTTCCTCTTCCTCTTCTTTGTCTTCTTCTTCCTTTCCTTCTTCCTTTTCCATTTCTTGTTCTTCTTGTTCTTCTTTTTCCTCTTCTTCTTCTTCCTCTTCTTCTCCTTCTTTGCCTTCTTCTTTTTCTTCTTCTTCCTCTTCCTCTTCTTCTTCTTCTTCTTCTCCTTCTCGTTCTTCTTCTTCTCCTTCTCCTTCATTATTATTATCATCTTCTTCCTTTTATTATTATTCTTCGTGTTCTTCTTCTAGTTCTAGTTCTTCTTCTTCATGTTCTTCTTATTATTCTTCTTCTTCTTATTCTTCTTCTTCATCTACTACTACTACAACTATCACTACTACTTCTTCTCGTCCTACTTCTTCTCCTTCGTCTTCTTCTTCTTCTTCCTCTCCCTTTTCTGCATCTTCTTCTACTTATTCCACTTCCTCTTCTTATTCTTCTTCTTCTTCTTCTTCTTCTTTTTCATCATCTTCTTCTTCTTCCTCAAGATCCTCTTCTTCCTTTTCCTCTTCTATCTCTTCATCTTCTTCATCTTCCTCTCATTCCTCTTCTACCTCTTCTTCTTCTTCCTCCCGTTCCACTTCTTGCTCTTCTTCTTCTCCATTTTCTTCTTCTTCTTCATTCTCTCCATCTTCTTTCGCTTCTTCTCCTACTTCTTCCATTTCTACTTCATCTTATTCTTCTTCTACTTCTTCTTCTTCTTCTTCTTCTCCCTCTTCTTCTTCTTCTTCTCTTCTTCTTCTTCTTCTTGTTCTACTTCTTCTGTATTTTTGTCGTCTTGTACCTCTTATTCCTCTCTTTTCTTTCTCTTGTTCTTCTTCTTCTTCCTATTCTTCTTCTTATTCCTCTTCTTCTAACTCTTCCACTTCTTCTTCTTCTTCTTCTTCTTCTTCTTCTTCCTCTTCCTCTTCAACTTCTTCTTCTCGTAATTCTTCCATTTCTTTTTATTGTTTATATTCTTCTTCTTTTTCTTTTTCTACTACTTCTCCTTCTTCCACCTCTTATTCATCTTGTTCCTCTTCTTCCTCTTCTCCTTCTTCCTGTTCTTCTTCTTCTTCTTCTCTACTACTACTATTACCACTACTACTACTTCTTTTACTTCTTCTCTTTCTTCTTTTTCTTTTTCTTTTTCTCATTCATCTTCTTCTTCTTCCTGTTCTTCTTCTTCTTCTTTGTCTACTTCTTCTTCCTCTTCTTCTTATTTCTCTTCTTCTTCTTCTTCTTCTTCTTCTTCTTCTTCTTCTTCTTCTTCTTCTTCCTCTTCTTCTACTTTTTTTCATCAAATTTTATTTTCTCTTCTTCTTCTACCTTGTCTTCCTTCTTTTGCTCCTCCTCATCATCATCATCTACTTCTTCTTCACCTCCTTCATATTTTTCTTCTTCCTCTTCTACTTTTTCTTTTTCTTCCTTTTCTAGATACTATTACTACTTTTTCTTCTTCTTCTCCTTCTTCTATTTCATCTCCATCTTCTTCTCTTCTTCTTCTTTTCTTCTTCTTTTTCTTCTTCTACTTCTAATTCTTCTTCTTCTTCTTCTTGTACTACTTCTTCTTGTACTTGTTCTTTTACATCTTCTTCTTCTACTTCTTCTTCCTTTTCTTCTTCTTCTTCATTTTCTTCTTCTTCTTCATTTTCTTCTTCTTCTACTACTTATTATTATTCTTCTTCTTCTCCTTCTTGTCCTTCTTTTTCTTCTTCTTGCTATACATCTTTCTTTTTATTATTCTTCTTTTTATTAATATTCCTCTTCTTCTTTCACCTTTTCGTCTTCTTTCTTCCATTCTTCATCTTCTTCTTTTTTTTCTTATTCTTCTTGTTCTTATTCTTTTTTTCTTCTTCCTCTTGTTCGTCTTCTTCTTCTTCTTCCTCTTCCTCTTATTCTTCTTCTTGTTCTTCCTCCACCTCTTCTTGTCTATCTTCCTCATCTTCTTGTTCTTTTTCTTCCTCTTCTTCTTCTTCTTTTTCTTCCTCTTCATCTTCTTGTTCTTCTTCTTCCCTTCTTCTTCTTCTTCTTCCTCATCTTTCTCTTCCTCTACTTCCTCTTTTTCTTCTTCTTCTTTTTCACCTTTTTCTTTGTATTCCTCATCTTCTTGTCCTTCTTCTTGCCCTTCTTCTTCTTGTTGTTCTTCGTTTTCCTCTTCTTCTTCTTCTTTTTCTTCTTCTTCTTCTTCTTCTTTCTCTTCTTCTTCTACTTCTTCTTTTTCTTCTTTTTCTTCTTCTTCTTCTTCTTCTTCTTCTCCTCCTTCTTCTTCCTCTACTTGATCT
The DNA here is from genome assembly GCA_023846275.1 of Vanilla planifolia. Taxonomy (NCBI): domain Eukaryota; kingdom Viridiplantae; phylum Streptophyta; class Magnoliopsida; order Asparagales; family Orchidaceae; genus Vanilla; species Vanilla planifolia. Next base: position 17,035 of record JAIUJO010002854.1, read on the forward strand.
TCCACTTCTTCTTCTTCATCATCCTTATCTTCTTCTTGTTCTTCTTTTTTTTCTTCTTCTTCTTTTTCTACCACATTTTCTTCTACAACTGCTACTTCTTTTTCCCCTTCTTCTTGTTCTTCCTCTTCATTAACATCAACATCTTCTTCTTCTTCTTCTTCTTTTTCTTCTTCTTTTTCTTCTTCTTTCACTTCTACTCCTTCTTCTTCATCTTCTTCTTGTACATCATATTTCTCTACTAGTACTTCTTTTTCTCCTTATTTTTCTTCTAATTCTTCGTCTTCGTTTTCTTCTTCTTCTCCTTATTCTTCTTCTTCTACTTCATTTTCTAGTCTTTCTTCTTCTTCTTCTTCTCATTCTTCTTCTTCTTCTTCTTCTTCTTCTTCTTCTTCATCTTCTTCCTATTCTTCTTCTACTTCTTTTACTCCTTTTTCTTCTTCTTCTTCTTCTTCTTCTTCTTCTTCTTCTTCTGCTTCTACTTCCTTGTTTTCTTCTTCTTTTTCTAATACTACTTTTACTTCTTCTTTTTCTTCTTCTTCTTCCTCCTCCACCTCTTCACCTTCTTCTTCCTTTACCTCTGCTTCTTCTTTCTACTTCTTCTTCTTCTTCTTCTTCTTCTGTTTCTCCTTCTTTTTCTTCTTCTTTTAATACTTTTGCTTCATCTTCTTATTCCTCTTCTTCTTTTTCTACCACAACTATTTATTCCACTTTTCTTCTTGTTCTTCTTCCTTTTCTTTTTCTTTTTCTTCTTCTTCTTCTTCTTCTTCTTCTTCTTCTTCTCTTCTTCTTCTTCTTCTTCTTCTTCTTCTTCTCCTTCTTCTTCTTCTCTTTGTTGTTCTTCTTCTTCTCATTCTTCTTTGTACTCTTTTATCTCTATTCCCAAATCCACACTCCTTAATTCCTCTCTAATCCCTAATCCTTACTCTTTAATGCCTAATCCTTCCCTCCCTAATTCTTAATCCCTAATCCCTAAACCATCCTTTATCCATAATTCCTACTGCTTAATCCCTAATCTCTAATCTCCTTCTCCTTCTTGTTTTTTTCCTTCACCTTCTCCTCCTCCTGCATGTCTTCCTCCTCCATCTCGTACTTCTTCTTCTTGTTCTTCTTCTTCTTCTTCGTTCTTTTTTCTTGTTTCTTGTTTCTTCTTTGTTGTTCCTTCTTCCTTCCTACTTCCTTCGCCCTTCCATCTTCCTTCTTCTTTCTTCCCTCTTATTTCTTCATTCTTTTTTCTTCTTTCTTCTTTGTTATTCCTCTACTTCTTCTTCTTCTTTTTCTTATTCTTTTTCCTCTTCATCTTCCTCTTCTTTTTCAATGTTCTTACTTTTTCCTTCTTCCTTCCTCCTTCATTCTTCTTTCTTCCTTCTTCTTCTTCCTTCCTCTTTCTTTCTCCTTATTCCTTATTCCCAATTCCTTAATCCCCAATCCCTAATGCATCCTTAATCACTAATCCTTAATCCATAGTTTCTAATCTTTATCCTTTAATCTCTAAACCCTAATCTTTAATTCCAAATTCCTAATTCTTAATCCCTAATCTATAGTCTATAATCCTTAATCTCTAATCCTTAATGCTAACCCTAATCCCTTAATGTCTAATCTCAAATCTCGAATACCTAATCTCTAATCCTAAATGCTTACTCCCAAATCTCTAATCTGTATTCCTTAATCAGTAATCCCAAATCTTTAATAATAAATCCCTTAATCCTTAAGATCTAAACCCTAATCATTAATCCTTTCATCTATAATCCTTAGTCTCTATGCATTAATCCTTAATCTCTAATTCGTATTTCTTATTCCCTAATGCATTCTCCTAAAGCCATAATCCTTACTACTTAAATTCTAATCCTTAATTTTTAATACATAATCCCTTATTGCTAATCCTGAATGCCTAATACCTAATCCCTCTCTCCAAAATCCCTAATCACTAATCCCTAATACCTCTCTAATCCCCAATCACTCCTTTAATCTATAATCCATATTCCCTAATCACTAATCTGTTCCTCATCAATCCCTAATTCCTAATTCCTAACCCTTACCTCTAATCCATCTCTTCATCCTCTTTTTCATCTTCTTCTTCACCTTTTTCATCATTTTTTTCTCCCTCTTCTCCTTCTTCTTCTTCTTCTTCCTTATTTTCTTCTTCTTCTTCTTCTTGTTCCTCAACTTCCTCTTCCTCTTCTTCTTCTTCTTCTTCTTCTTCTTTCTCTTCTTCTTTTTCTTCTTCATCATGTTCATCTTCTTTTTCTTTTTCTTCTTCTTCTTCATCTTCTTCTTCTTCTTCTTTGTCTTCATCTTCTTCTCCTTCTTCTTCTTGTTCCTCTTCATCATCTTCCTCTTCTTCTTCTCCTTCTTGTTCATCTTCCTCTTCTTCTTCTTTTTCTTCTTTTTCTTCTTCTTCTATTTCAACTTCTTCGTCATCTTCTTCTTCTTCTTCTTCAACTACTTCTTCTTCTCTTCATCTTTTTGTTCTTCCTCTTCTTCTTCTTCTTCTTTCTCTTCTTCCTCTTATTCTACTCCTTTTTCCTCTACTTTATCGACTTCTTCTTCTCCTTCTCCTTCATCTTCTTCTTCTCCTTCACCCTCTTCTTCTTCTTTTTCTTCTTCTTCTTCTTCTTCTTCTTCTTCTTTTCCTTCTTATTATTCTTATGCTTCTTGTTCTTCTTCTTTTTCTTCTTCTCCTTTTTCTGCTTCTTCTTGCTCATGTTCTTCTTCTTCTTCTTCTTCTTTCACTTCTTCTTCTTCTTCTTCTTCTTCTCCTTTCTTTTCTTCTTCCTCTCCTTCTCCTTGTTCTTCTTCTTGTTCTTTTTTTTCTTCTTTTACTTCTTTGTCTTCTTCCTCTTCTTTTTCTTCTTCTTCTCCTTGTTCTTCTTCTTCTTCTTCTTCATCTTCTTCTTCTTCTCATTCTTCTTTGTAATCCTTATTCCTTATTTTTTAATCTGTACCCCTTAATTCCTCTCTAATCCTTAATCCGTACTCTATAATGCTAAATCCATCCCTCCCTAATTCTTAATCCCTAGTCCCTAAACCATCCTTTATCCATAATTCTTACTCCTTAATCCCTAATCTCTGATCTCCTTCTCTTCTTATTTTTTCTTCACCTTCTCCTCCTCCTCCATGTCTTCCTCCTACTTCTCCAACTTCTTCTTATTCTTCTTCTTCATTCTTCTTTCTTATTTCTTCTTTCTTCTTTCTTCTTCCTTCTTTCTTCCTACTTCTTCCTTTCCCCTTCTATCTTCCTTCTTCTTTCTTCCTTTTTCTTTCTTCATTCTTTTTTCTTCTTTCTTCTTTATTATTCCTCTACTTCTTCTTTTTCTTCTTATTTTTCCTCTTTGCCTTCCTCCTCTTCTTCTTTGTTCTTACTTCTTCCTTCTTTGTTCTTCATTCTTCTTTCTTCCTTCTTCTTCTTCCTTCTTCCATCTTCTTTCTCCTTTTTACTTATTCCTAATTTCCTAATTCCCTAATTCTAAATCCCTAATGTATCTTTAATCCCTAATCCTTAATTCTTAATCTCTATTCTTTATTCTCTAAACCCAAATCCTTAATTCCTAATTTCTAATTCTTAATCCCTAATTTATAATCTATAATTCTTAATCTCTAATCTATATTCCTTAATCCCTAATCCTTAATCCATAATCACTAATCCCAATTCCTTAACCCCTAATCTCTAATCCTTAATCCTAATCTTAATCTCTTAATGTCTAATCTCTAATCTTTAACACCTAATCTTGAATCCTAAATCCTTACTCTTGAATCTCTAACCCCTATTCTCTAATAAATAATCCCAAATCTTTAATAATTAATCCCTTAATCCTTAGGATCTAATCACTAATCATTAATTCCTTCATCTTTAATCCTTAGTCACTATGCCTTAATCCTTAATCCCTAATATATATGTCTAATTCCCTAATGCATACTCCCTAATCCTAATCCTTAATACTTAAACCATAATCCTTAATTGTTAATCCATAATCCCTAATCGATAATCCCTAAAGCCTAACACCTAATCCCTCCATCCCGAATCCCTAATCACTAATCCTTAATACCTCTCTAATCCCCAATCCATACCACTCTAATCTATAATCTATATTCCCTAATCACTAATCTCTCCCTCCTTAATCCCTAATTCTTAATCTCGAACCCCTAATCTCAATCCATCTCTTCATCCTCTTCTTTTTCCTCATTTTCATCATCTTTTTCTTCCCCTTCTCTTTCTGCTTGTTCATCTTCGGTATTTTCTTCTTCTTCTTCCTCCTCTTCTTCCTCATCTTCCTCTTCTTCTTCCTCTTCTTCTTCTTCCTCTTCTTCTACTTCTTCTTATTCATCTTCTTCTTCTTTTTCTTCCATTTTTCTTCTTCTTGTTCCTCTTCTTCCTCTTCTTCTTCTTGTTGTTGTTCTTCTTCTTCTCCCTCTTCTTCTTTTCTAGTTATTCTTCTTCTTCTTATTATTATTATTATTATTTTTCTTTTATTCCTTCTTCTTCTTCTCCTCCTCCATATCTTTCTCCTTCTCCTTATCTTTCTCCTTTTGCTTCTCCTGCTCCTTCACCTTCTCTATCTTCTACTCCTCCTTCTCATTGTCCTTCTCAATCTCATTCACCTTCCCCTTCTCCTTCTCCTACTCCTCCTTCTCCTTCTCCTTCACCGTCCACTCCACCATCTCCTGATCCCACTTCTTTTTTTCCTTCTCGTTCTTCTTCTTCTTCTTCTTCTTCTTCTTCCTTCTTTCGTCTTTCTACTTTCTTCTTTCTCTTCTTCTTCCACTTCTTCTTCTTCTTCTTCCTAATCTTCTTCTTTTTCTTCTTCTTCTTCCTCCTCTTCTTCTTCATCCTCTTTTTCTTCTTCTTTTTCTTCTTCTTCTTCTTTTCTTGTACTCCTTCTTCGTCTTGTTCTTCCTCTTGTTCTTCTACACCATCACCAACATCTTTTTCTTCATCTTCCTCTTCTTCTTCTTTTATTTCTTCCTCTTTTTCTTCTACTTCTTCTTTTTCTTGTCCTTTTCCTTCTGCTTCTCCTTTTGCTTCTCTGTATCTTTCTCCTTCTCCTTCTCCTTCTCCTTTTCCTACTCCTCTTTCTCCTTCTTTCTCTCCTACACCTTCTTCTCCTTCTCCTTCTCCATCTCCTTCAGCTACCCCTTCTCCTTCTTCATCTCCTTCTCCTTCTCCTCCATCTTGTCCTCGTCATCCTTCTCCTTCTTCTTCTTCTTCTACTTCTTGTTCTTCTTCTTCATTCTTTCTTCTTTCTACTTTCTCCTTTCTTATATCTTCTTCCTTCTTCCTTCTTCCCTCCTCCTTCCTTCTTCCTTCTTCCTTCTTTCTTCTTTTTTCTTTCTTTTCTTCTTTCACTTCATCTTCTTCTTTTTCCTCTTTTGCCTCTTTTTCTTCCTCATCTTCTTCTTCTTTTTTCTTACTTCTTCCTTCTTTCTTATTCTTTCTTCCTTCTTCATCTTCTTCTTCTTCTTCTTCTTCCTCTTCTTGTTCTTCTTCTTCTTCTTCGTCTTCATTTTCATCTTCTTCTTTTTCTTCTTCTCATTCTTCTTTTCTCATTCTTCTTGTTCCTCTGCTTGTTCCTCTTGTTCGTCTTCATCTTCTCCTTCTTCTTCTTCTTTGACTTTTTCATCTTCTTCATCTTCTTCTCTTCTTCTACTACTACTTTGTCCACTTCACAATCTCCATCCACATTTAATACTTCCACTTCTTCTTCCTTATATTCTTCCTCTTCCCCTTCTTCTCCTTCTTCTTCTTCTTCTTCGTCTTCTTCTTGTTCCTCTTCTTCTTCCACTTCCTCCCCTTATTCTTCTTCTTCTTTTTCTTCTTCTTCTTCTTCTTCTTCTTCCTTTTCTTCTTCTTCTTCATGTTCCTCTCCTTCTTCTTCATCTTCTTCTACTGCTTCTTTACCTTCTTCTTCTTCTTCTTCCTCTTCTTGTTCTTCTATTAGCACTTCTTCTTTTTCTCCTTCTTCTTTTCTCATTCTTATTCTTCCTCTTCTTCTTCCTCTTCTTCTTCTTCTTCATCTACTTCTATTTCTTCTTTTTTATCTTATTATTATTATTATTATTATTATTGTTGTTATTCTTCTTCAACTTCTCCTTGTTCTTCTCCTTCTTCTTCCACTTGTCATTCTCCTTCTCTTTTTCATTCTCCTCCTTCTCCAACTCCTTCTTCTTCACCTTCTCCTTCTCGTTCACTTTATTCTTCTCTTTCCCCTCCTCCATCTCCATGTCCTCCTCCTTCTTCTTCTCCTTCTTCTTCTGCTTCATTCGTCTTTCTTCTTTCTTCCTTCCTGCTTCTTCCTTTCAACTTCTATCTTCCTTCTTCCTTCATCTTTCTTCCTTCTTCTTTCTCTTTTCTACTTTATTCTTCCTCTACTTCTTTTTCTTCTTCTTTTTTCTCTTCTTCTTCCTCCTTTTCTTCTTCTTCATTCTTACTTCTTTCTTCCTTCTTCATTCTTCTTTTTTCTTTCTTCTTGTTCTTCCTTCTTCTTTTTCCCTATTCTCGATTCCCAAATCCCTATTCCTTAATCCTCAATCTCTAATGCATCCTTAATCCTTAATCACTAATCTTTAATCTTTAATCCGTAAACACTAATCCCTAATACCTAATTCCTAATCCTCTATAATCTATAATCCTTAGTCTTTAATCTCTATTTCTTAATCCCTAATCTATATTCCCTAATCCCTAATCTTTAATCCTTAATTCCTAATCTCTAATCCATAATCTTGATCCGATGCCCTAATCTCTAATCACTCATCTCTAATACCTAATCTCTAATCCCTCCCTCTTTAATCCCATATTATTAAACCTTAACCCCTAATCCTAATCCATCTCTTCATCCTTTTCTTCATCTTCCTCTTTTTCATCATGATCTTCTTCTTCCTCTTCTCCTTCTTCTTCTTCTTCCTTATTTTCTTTTTCTTTTTCTTCCACTTCCTCCTCATCTTCTGCCTCCTCATCATCATCATCATCTTCTTCTTCTTCTTCTTCTTCCACTTCCTCTTCTTCTTCTTCCTTTTCTTCATCTTCTGCTTCTTCTTTCTTTTCTACTTCTTCTACTTCCTCTTCTTCTTCTTCTTCGTCTTCATCTTCTTCTTCTTCTTCTTCTTCAACTTCCTCTTCTTCTTCTTTCTCTTCTTCTTCTTCTTCTCCTTCTTCTCCTTCTTCTTTTTTAGTTATTCTTCCTCTTATTCTTCTTCTTCTTCTTCATTTATTTCTTCTTCTTCTTCTTCTTCATCTTCTCCTTCTCCTTCTCCTTGTTTTTCTCCTCCGTGTCTTTCTCCTGCTTGTCTTGCTACTTCTCCTTCTCTACCTCCTACACCTTCTCCTACTTGTCCTGCTTCTCCTTCTCCATCTCCCTCACCATCCCTTTTGCCTTCTCCTTCTCCTTCACCTTCTGCTCCTCCTTCTCATCCTCCTTCTCCTTTTCCTTCTCCTTCTTCTTCTTCTTCTTCCATCTTTCTTCTTCTTTCTTTTTCTACTTTCTTCTTTGTACTTCCTTCTTCCTTCAACCTTCCTTCTTCCTTCTTTGTTGTCCCATCTTCCTTCTTTCTTCTTTATTCATTCTCCTCTTTTTCCACTTCTTCTTCTTCTTCTTTGACCTCATCTTCTTCTTCTTCTTCTTCTTTTTCTCCTTTTCCATTTCTCCTTCTTCATCTTCTTCTTCCTCTTGTTCTTCTTCTTCTACATTATCATCTTCTTTTTCGACTTCTTTGTGTTCTTCTTCTTCTTCATCTTCTTCTTCTTCTACTCCTTCTCATTCTTCTTTTCTTTCTCCTTCTCCTTATCTTTCTCTTCACATTCTTCTTTTCTTTCTTTTTCTTTGTCTCCTACTCCTCCTTTTCCTTCTCCTTCTCTTTCTCCTTCTCCTTCGCTTTTTTCACCACCTTCTTTTGTCCTCCTCCTTTTGCTTTTCTTTCTTCTTGTTCTTGTTCTTCTTCTTCTTCCTTCTTTCTTCTTTCTTCTTTCTTCTATCTTCTTCCTTCTTCCTTCTTCCATCTAGCTTTCTCCATCCTTCTTCCATCTTCCATCTTCCTTCTTTTTCTTTATTCTTTCTCTTCTTCTTCATCATTCTTTTCCTTTTCTTCCTCCTCATCTTCTTCTTTTTTCTTACATTTTTCTTCTTCCTTAATCTTTCTTCCTTCTTCTTCTTCTACCTCTTCTTCTTCTACTTTTTCTTCTTGTTCCTCTATACCTTCTTCCTTTCCTTCTTGTTACACCCCATATTTTCTAGGCTGATTTTGGCATAATTATTTTTTTTTTTTTTTTTTTTTTTTTTGCATATAGACAGCTCAGATCGTCCTATACCAACCTGAGTAGCCTACAAAAAACATAGGATATAACACATCATTACACACCTACTTTCCTTAACAATGTGGATCCCATCTCCCGGGTACACCGACAAATCAGGTTCATGACTCCTGAATTAACAGATGGACTCGCGCAATGTTACTCATACTAGGCCCAATACTCCTAACCCATACCGATAGGAGAACCGGTCTAATAGAAGTCTGAACCCCCAATGTTAAGTTCCATAGTCATGTAATGACCTCACCATCAAAAATAAAATACATAACATCCTCACATAAAATATAGCACTCCACACACTATACCATCAAGATAATAAAGTAAAACAGTGAATGGAAACTACATCACAAAAATAAGATCCAAGTCCAACAAATACAATATCATCCAACTAGATACATAAGTCAGAATTACCCTCACATAATACAAGACATAAAAATAACAGTCTCACTGAATACATCCAACAGCAACAATCAACTAATCAGAATATCTCAAAAATCACAGATCAGATCTGCTCCACTAGCCTACTGATCACGATCCCACCTAAAGCTGGGTGGCGTCAAGTCTGCCGAGCCACTGGAAAAATATAGATAAAAAAGGAATGAGCTACGCCCAGTAGGAAAGACAGCTAGTAAAAACTCACATGCAAAAGAAGGATAATAGCAAGAGTATAGGAATACAGCATAACAATGTAGGGTGGAAAGGCACTCTCAGTCCCAGACTCCGACCAACCACAGTCACCCCCAGTCACACCAGAGTAGCTCTCCTCTGGGCTTCCAGGTAGCGTGCCAGTGGGAACGCCCATCTCGAAACACGCATGGAGCCTAAGCACCCGACACCGCAGCGTCTCTCGTCAATCAATCTCCTGGAGACTATAGACAGATCCAGTCACAAAATCTCTAGCCAACGTGAGACACCCCTGCCACCCTAAGGCGCGCAGGCCTACACACTTGGCTAGCCACTGCGAGACACCCCTGCCACCCTCAGGCGCGCAGGCCTACACACATGGACCAGGAGAGATCGACTCAGCCACCGTCCCAAGGAGTCCTCTACCAACAACTTCCATAGAAGCTCACGCCCCTACAGTCATTGTCAATCTCTAACTCCAAGATTCGGCAACATGTGTCCAGGTACGACAAGGCGCATACCAGTCCACATGTATACTGTGGAAGCTAAGTCTGAACCGCACAGTTACCTACCACAACTACCCTAAAACATCATATAGGGTCTATAGTAGTCCGGTCCAGTATGCCAATCCATAAAATATGCCAACACTGAGTAAACTGACTCAATCCATGCCATTGTCATCCAAGCAATACAACTATACCAGTTACTGACTGTTCTGGTAGCATCCATGTACCATACCTCTGTATGACTGTTTTCAACTGTACTGTCGTCACTGATAACATTTTTCCCTACTTCAGGAGAATTTTAAATTCCGTAATCAATTTCCGTCTTTATCCATTTTTTTCGAATTTCAGAATAGTTTCCGAATTTAAATTCCACATATATCCTTTTTCCAAAAATTCGGAATAATTTCCGAATTAAATATTCTGCAATTTATTTTTCCGAAAATTCGGATTAAATTTCCGAATTAAATTCTCCCATAATCCTTTTTCTGAAATTCGGATTAATTTCCGAATTAAATATTCTGCATTTTCTTTTTCCAAAAATTCGGGATAAATTTCCGAATTTAATTCCTCCCGTTTATCCTCTTCCGCGCCGCATTAAAATTAAATAAATCATTTCCGTAAATTCGGAATTAATTTCCGAATTATAAATCCTTCTGCTTCTCTCTCATACGCGCCAATTTAATTAATAATTGTTAATTAATTAATTTACGATTAATTATTAACTAATTAACTAAATCCTAATCCATCTCCTTCCTCCGCCCGGCGCCCTTGAAACCCTAGCCGACGAATTCTCCTGGAAATTCCGTTTTCCCCCGTCGATTTCCGGCGACCGAGATCAAGGAGAACAAATTCCTAACATGCTCCTAAGCATTAACAAATTTTTCGGCGAAATGGGAAATTTTCCAGAAAATCCGAAATTTGCAAAGACACCAATTAGCATTCAATTAAATCCGATTTTTCATCCACATGCTTGTTTTCATTAAGCAAAATATTCCATGCTTTTAATTTTCTACTAAATAACTAATTTAAACTGAATTTCCTACCTCAAAGACGCCGGCGACGGTGGACCTCGTCCGCAGCTCCTCACCGAACGAACCCGGTATCAATCGACTCTCCTCGGTCCCGGGAATCTCCAGGCACAAAAAGCCCCTTGCCAGGCCGCCGGAATCACGCGCCGTACGCCGGAAAACTTCCTCTCTATCGGTCGGTCGAACGAAACCCTAATCGATGTATTTCGCGAGGGTTTTATATTCGTGGCCGAGACGGTGAGCACCCGATACGCGCTGTTGACACGCTTTCGACACGGTAAGCACCCGATACGCGCTGTCGACACGCTATCGACACGGTAAACACCCGATCAGCCGGTTCAATCCCAACCGTCGATCACGACCGTCCGATCCGCTTATCAGAACGCACGCGCAAACTCACTCGGCGAACCGCCTCCGCCTCCGCTGACCCGTTCCGGTCCGGTTCACGCGCGGTAAAAACCAATTTCCGGTTTAATTTAAATGGATTTTTTTCGAATTTCTAAAAATCCAATAAATATAATTAAACAGGGAAAATTACTTAAAATTTACCTCGGTGCTCCGGAAAATCCCCAGAAATTTCAGAAATTCCAATAGCCTCCAATTGAGCTCCTGGCTCATCCTACTGTCGATCTGAAATCATCCAAGCCAAAAATTAATTTATTAAAGATTAACATAAAAATTTTTACTGGGTATAATAATCTCCCCACCTTATCAGGAATTTCACCCTCGAAATTCAGCAAGAAGTTCCGGCCACTTCTCCGCAACATCCTGCTCTAGCTCCCAGGTTGCCTCCCTTTCGTCATGTCTATTCCACAGCACCTTGACCATAGGAAACGACCTGTTCCTCAGCTGTCTGCTGCTTTCCTCGAGGATGCGAACTGGTAGTTCCACATAAGAAGAATCTGGTGTCACTTGCAAACCAGGAAGATCATCACTGATACAATGAGAAGGATCTGGCACATATCTCTTGAGATTCGAAACATGAAACACATTGTGAATCCCAGTTAAATGCTCAGGAAGTGCCAACCTGTAAGCCACTTCACCAATCCTCTCTAGAATAGGATAGGGTCCAATGTAACGAGGTCGAAGCTTAGAAGGCTTCCCGAACCGGAATAGACCCCGCATAGGACTGATCTTCAGGAATACCCTATCTCCCACAGAGAACTCAACAGCTTTGTGCTTAGGATCATAATATTTCGTCTGGCGATCTTGCACAGTGCGTAATCTATCCCGCAACAACTTGACTTCCGCTGTGGTCTCCTCCACAATCTGGGGTCCCCACACTCTCCTGGAATCACCCTCCTCCCAACAAAGAGGAGATCTACACCGACGCCCATATAGTGCCTCGTAAGGCGCCATACCAATCGACGCCTGGAAGCTGTTATTGTACACAAACTCTACCAAGGGTAACCGTCTGGCCCAATCTTTTGAGTAAGTTTGTACGCTCAAGCGTAGCAAATCCTCCAAGGTCCGAATAGTCCGCTCAGACTGTCCATCTGTCTGAGGATGATAAGCAGTACTGAACTTCAACTGTGTACCCATGGCAGTGTGTAAGCTCCTCCAAAACTGTGATGTGAACTTGGCGCCTCTGTCAGAAATAATAGATAGGGGAATTCCATGCAATCTGACAATCTGCTGAATATATACCTCTGCCAATTGTGCCGCTGAATCCGTCTTCTTAATTGATAAGAAATTGGCTGACTTGGTCAATCGATCCACGATGACCCAAATGGCGTCAAAACCTTGTCTGGTACGAGGAAGACCAGTTACAAAGTCCATAGTGATGTCATCCCATTTCCACTCCGGAATCGGCAATCTCTGCAACAATCCTCCAGGTCTCTGGTGCTCGGCCTTAACTTGTTGACATGTAAGGCACTTCTTAACAAAAGCAGCAACATCTGCCTTCAAACCTCTCCACCAGAAAACACTCCTCAAATTCTTATACATCTTGACTTCTCCAGGGTGCATAGCCAAAGTTCCATAATGAGCCTCTCGAAGGATCCTCTCCCTGAACTCCTGATGTGATGGCACACATCAGCGGCTCCTGAAAGTCAAAATGTCGTCTCTGAGAGCAAAGTCTCCTCCCAATCCCTGCGATGCCAACTCAAACTTCTTCTTCAGCTCTTCGTCACAACGCTGAAGATCACGCATCTCAGATAACCAGTCAGCCCAAATAGTCAATGAACTAAGTCTGTGAGCCAGTCTCTGAACAGACAACTGTTCCTAACATCTCTCAACATCCCAATCCAAGTCTGCTATAGAGTCACAAGCTATCACAGTATGCACAACTGCGTGTCTGCTCAAGGCATCAGCCACTGGATTAGCCTTCCCCTCGCAGTAGTTTATTGTCAGTTCGTAATCTTTTATCAGTTCCAACCATCTCCTCTGCCTCAAATTCAGTTCCTTCTGAGTGAATAGATATTTGAGACTCTTGTGGTCGGAGAAGCAATCTACAGGAACTCCGTACAAATAATGTCTCCATATCTTCAAGGCAAAAATGACAGCAGCTAACTCCAAATCATGAGTGGGATAATTCTTCTCATGATCCTTCAGTTGCCTCGAAGCATATGCTATAACTCTACTATCCTGCATCAGTACGGCTCCCAAGCCTATATGTGAAGCATCAGTGTACATCTGATACGGCTTCTCCTGTGTAGGTAACATCAATACTGGAGCGGTGCTAAGCCTCTGCTTCAGCTCTAGGAAACTGTTCTCACAACTCTCTGACCACTCAAAAGATTTTCCCTTCCGGGTCAACTGTGTTAGTGGAGCGGCCAGTCTAGAAAAGTGAGGAACAAATTTCCTATAGTATCCAGCCAAACCAAGGAAACTCTGGATCTCAGTGACAGAAGATGGCCGTTTCCAATCAATAATAGCTCGTATCTTGCTAGGATCAACAGCCACGCCTTCTGCACTGACAATGTGTCCCAAGAATGCTACTAAGTCCAGCCAAAAGGAACACTTGGAGAATTTTGCATACAGCTCATTCTCCCGCAACACTGTAAGCACAGTCCTCAACTGATCTGCATGAGTTTCCCTATCTCTGGAATAAATCAATATATCATCTATAAAGATGATCACAAACCGATCCAGAAAGGCATGAAACACTCGATGCATCAGGTTCATAAATACTGCTGGAGCATTAGTCAATCCAAAAGGTAACACTGTGAACTCGTAATGCCCATATCTAGTACGGAATGCTGTTTTGGGTACATCAGAATTTCTAATCCGGATCTGGTGATAACCCGAGCGTAAATCAATCTTGGAGAACACAGTTGCTCCCTGAAGCTGATCCAACAAATCATCGATGCGTGGTAAAGGGTATCGGTTACGAATAGTAACCTTATTCAATTCCCTATAATCCACACACAGCCTCATACTACCATCTTTCTTCTTGACGAATAAGACAGGGGCACCCCAAGGTGAACAACTGGGGCGTATGAGTCCCTTGTCTAATAAGTCCTGTAACTGAGTCTTCAACTCTGCTAGCTCGGCTGGAGCCATCCTGTAAGGAGCTCTAGCAATAGGAACTACTCCGGCCTCCAAATCAATCGAAAACTCCACTTCCCTAGCTGGTGGAAGTCCAGGCAGCTCATCTGGAAAAACCATAGGGAAGTCTCTCACCACTGGAATATCTAACATAGGGGTAGTGGTGGCTTGGCTATCGGTCACATAGGCCAACCAACCAGTACAACCCTTACTTACTAACCTCTCCGCCTGAAGAACTGAGATCAGGGGAATCTGCCTGTTCAGACCAAAGTATATCACATCCCCCGAACCAGGCACTCTGATCCTGACCTTCTTCTCCCAACAATCTAACACCACTGCATGGTAGCACAACCAATCCATTCCCAAAATGATGTCGAACTCTGCTAGTGGCACACATATCAACTCTGTCACGAACTCGTGTCCATTAATCAGAATAGATCCGTCAATCTTCTGAACAGTGGGAATCTCTTTCCCATCAGGAAGCCTAACCAATAAGGGTTCCTTCAAGTAATCCTTGGATCCTGATATTTGATTCCAGATCCTCTCAGCCACAAAAGAATGAGACGCACCAGTATCAAACAAAGTCATGCACTGCACGTTGCCAAAATAAAGCATACCTGTGATCACCTCCGGTGACTCTGAAGCCTACTGCCGAGTCAGTGCAAACACTCTGGGCTGTCCCCCAGATGGACCAACCGGTCCTGTGATCCTCTGTTTCTTCAACTCTGGGCAGTCGCACTTCTTGTGTCCGGGCTGTCGACAATGGTAGCAGATAATCCCCCCAGTCCGGGTACCTGTCTGCTGCCCTGGTCTCTCAGAGATAGGTCGTGGCTGGACCACGCCCTCCTGAGTACCACGGTGATCTCTGTGTCTCTTGTCCTTTTTGTTTTGTTGGACATTTATGAATTCCCTCCTCTTGTTGTGAGTCTCTCTCTGGGCCTCCATACGGGTGTCAATAAGCTCAACGGATCTCGCAGCCTCCACCAAGTCACGAAACCTGGCAAACCGACTCACAACTAGCTGGCGCTGCAGCATAGGACGAAGTCCCTCCAGGAACATCTCACATCTGCGCTCCTCAGAAGGCACCAGCTCTGCGGTGTACCTCGCCAGATAAGTGAACCTCGATAAGTAATCGTTCACTGACATCTGACCCTGCCTGAGTTGTATAAGTTCCCTCCTGAACTGAGACATGGCAGAAGCCGGAATGTAGCACTCCCTGAATGCCTCAACAAAGTCTTCCCATGCTATCTCGCTGTTCTGGGCCTCCCCAAACATGGCGCGCCGCTGGCCTCTCCACTAGGTAGCAGCCTCTCCCTCCAATACTAGAGCAGCAAGTACTACCCTCCTGCCGAATGGACATCCCAAGGCATCAAATAGCTCAAGCATATGAGCCATCCAGTCATCTGCCACCAGTGGGTCAGCCGACCCACTGAAGCTCCACGGACGCAACCGCATGAAGGCATCGATCCAACGATCCACGGCTGGCTCAACTGGCAATGCTGGGCTCGTCACTGGGGTAAGAGTAGTAGATACAGGTCTGCCTCTAGCTGCTCCACGAGCGGAAAGTCTCCTGGTACCAGCCATACTGTCAAAAGCAACTAATCTGGCATTAGAGTCGTCATTTGGCAATTGGCATATGGACTACTATAGTAACAAAAGAATCCACAGTTCTCCCCACCTTGGGTTGAACTCCTATACATGTCTAGCCCCACTATCTTAACCTAGGGCTCTGATACTACTCTAGTTACACCCCATATTTTCTAGGCTGATTTTGGCATAATTTTTTTTTTTTTTTTTTTTTGCATATAGACAGCTCAGATCGTCCCATACCAACCTGAGTAGCCTACGAAAAACATAGGATATAACACATCATTACACACCTACTTTCCTTAACAATGTGGATCCCATCTCCCAGGTACACCGTCAAATCAGGTTCATGACTCCTGAAATAACAGATGGACTCGCGCAATGTTACTCATACTAGGCCCAATACTCCTAACCCACACCGATAGGAGAACCGGTCTAATAGAAGTCTGAACCCCCAATGTTAAGTTCCATAGTCATGTAATGACCTCACCATCAAAAATAAAATACATAACATCCTCAGATAAAATATAGCACTCCACACACTATACCATCAAGATAATAAAGTAAAACAGTGAATGGAAACTACATCACAAAAATAAGATCCAAGTCCAACAAATACAATATCATCCAACTAGATACATAAGTCAGAATTACCCTCACATAATACAAGACATAAAAATAACAGTCTCACTGAATACATCCAACAGCAACAATCAACTAATCAGAATATCTCAAAAATCACAGATCAGATATGCTCTACTAGCCTACTGATCACGATCCCACCTAAAGCTGGGTGGCGTCAAGTCTGCCGAGCCACTGGAAAAATATATATAAAAAAGGAATGAGCTATGCCCAGTAGGAAAGACAGCTAGTAAAAACTCACATGCAAAAGAAGGATAATAGCAAGAGTATAGGAATACAGCATAACAATGTAGGGTGGAAAGGCACTCTCAGTCCCAGACTCCGACCAACCACAGTCACCCCCAGTCACACCAAAGTAGCTCTCCTCTGGGCTTCCAGGTAGCGTGCCAGTGGGAACGCCCATCTCGAAACACGCATGGCGCCTAAGCACCCGACACCGCAGCGTCTCTCGTCAATCAATCTCCTGGAGACTATAGACAGATCCAGTCACAAAATCTCTAGCCAACGTGAGACACCCCTGCCACCCTAAGGTGCGCAGGCCTACACACTTGGCTAGCCACTGCGAGACACCCCTGCCACCCTCAGGCGCGCAGGCCTACACACATGGACCAGGAGAGATCGACTCAGCCACCGTCCCAAGGAGTCCTCTACCAACAACTTCCATAGAAGCTCACGCCCCTACAGTCATTGTCAATCTCTAACTCCAAGATTCGGCAACATGTGTCCAGGTACGACAAGGCGCATACCAGTCCACATGTATACTGTGGAAGCTAAGTCTGAACCGCACAGTTACCTACCACAACTACCCTAAAACATCATATAGGGTCTATAGTAGTCCGGTCCAGTATGCCAATCCATAAAATATGCCAACACTGAGTAAACTGACTCAATCCATGCCATTGTCATCCAAGCAATACAACTATACCAGTTACTGACTGTTCTGGTAGCATCCATGTACCATACCTCTGTATGACTGTTTTCAACTGTACTGTCGTCACTGATAACATTTTTCCCTACTTCAGGAGAATTTTAAATTCCGTAATCAATTTCCGTCTTTATCCATTTTTTTCGAATTTCAGAATAGTTTCCGAATTTAAATTCCACATATATCCTTTTTCCAAAAATTCGGAATAATTTCCGAATTAAATATTCTGCAATTTATTTTTCCGAAAATTCGGATTAAATTTCCGAATTAAATTTTCCCATAATCCTTTTTCCGAAATTCGGATTAATTTCCGAATTAAATATTCTGCATTTTCTTTTTCCAAAAATTCGGGATAAATTTCCGAATTTAATTCCTCCCGTTTATCCTCTTCCGCGCCGCATTAAAATTAAATAAATCATTTCCGTAAATTCGGAATTAATTTCCGAATTATAAATCCTTCTGCTTCTCTCTCATACGCGCCAATTTAATTAATAATTGTTAATTAATTAATTTACGATTAATTATTAACTAATTAACTAAATCCTAATCCATCTCCTTCCTCCGCCCGGCGCCCTTGAAACCCTAGCCGACGAATTCTCCTGGAAATTCCGTTTTCCCCCCGTCGATTTCCGGCGACCGAGATCAAGGAGAACAAATTCCTAACATGCTCCTAAGCATTAACAAATTTTTCGGCGAAATGGGAAATTTTCCAGAAAATCCGAAATTTGCAAAGACACCAATTAGCATTCAATTAAATCCGATTTTTCATCCACATGCTTGTTTTCATTAAGCAAAATATTCCATGCTTTTAATTTTCTACTAAATAACTAATTTAAACTGAATTTCCTACCTCAAAGACGCCGGCGACGGTGGACCTCGTCCGCAGCTCCTCACCGAACGAACCCGGTATCAATCGACTCTCCTCGGTCCCGGGAATCTCCAGGCACAAAAAGCCCCTTGCCAGGCCGCCGAAATCACGCGCCGTACGCCGGAAAACTTCCTCTCTATCGGTCGGTCGAACGAAACCCTAATCGATGTATTTCGCGAGGGTTTTATATTCGTGGCCGACACGGTGAGCACCCGATACGCGCTGTTGACACGCTTTCGACACGGTAAGCACCCGATACGTGCTGTCGACACGCTATCGACACGGTAAACACCCGATCAGCCGGTTCAATCCCAACCGTCGATCACGACCGTCCGATCCGCTTATCAGAACGCACGCGCAAACTCACTCGGCGAACCGCCTCCGCCTCCGCTGACCCGTTCCGGTCCGGTTCACGCGCGGTAAAAAACCAATTTCCGGTTTAATTTAAATGGATTTTTTTTCGAATTTCTAAAAATCCAATAAATATAATTAAACAGGGAAAATTACTTAAAATTTACCTCGGTGCTCTGGAAAATCCCCAGAAATTTCAGAAATTCCAATAGCCTCCAATTGAGCTCCTGGCTCATCCTACTGTCGATCTGAAATCATCCAAGCCAAAAATTAATTTATTAAAGATTAACATAAAAATTTTTACTGGGTATAACACTTCTTCTTCTTCTTCCCTTTCTTTGTCTTCATTTTCTTCTTCTTCTTTTTCTTCTTCTTCTTCTTCTTCTTTTTCTTCTTTTTCTTATTCTCCTTCTTCTTTTCTCGTTCTTCTTCTTCCTCTTCTTCTTCCTCTTGTTCTTCTTCTTCTTCTTCTTTTACTATTTCTTCTTCTTCATCATCTACTTCTTTCTCTTCTTCTCTATCTTCTTCTTCCCCTTCTCCTTCTCCTTCTTCATCTCCTTTTTCTTCCCCTCCTTCTCCTTCTCTGTCTTTTACTCCTTCTCTTTCTCCATCTCCATCTCCATCTCCTACAGCTTCCCCTTCTCCAACTCCTCCTTCTCCTTCACCTTCTCTTCCTTCTCATCATCTTCCTTTTTCTTTTTCCTTCTTCTTCTTGTTCTTGTTCTTGTTATTCTCCTTCTTCTTCTTCCCTCTTTCTTCTCTCTTCTTTCTTCTTTCTGCTTTCTGCTTTCTTCTTTCTTCTTCCTTCTTCAATCTTCCTTCCCCCTTCCTCCTTTTTTCTTTCTTCCTTCTTCCTTCTTCGTTCTTTCTTCTTCTTTATTCTCTCTTCTTCTTTCACTTCAATTTCTTCTTCCTCTACTTCGTCCACATCTTCTTCTTCTTCTCCCTAATCCATAATCACAAATCCTTAAACCCTAATCCATCCATAATCTTTTATCCTTAATCTTTAATCCCTAGCCTCTAATCTCTAATCTCAAATCTCTAAACTATAATACTTAATCCTTAATAACTAGTCAAAAATCGATAGTCAATAATCCCTAATATCTAATCCTTAATCCCCAGTCCTAAATCACTAATCCCTATTCCCTAAACCGTAGTCACTAATTTCTAATCATAATCCTAATCCAAATCCCTTAATCTCAAATCCATAATCCTTCATCTTTAATCCTAAATCTTGCATCCTTAACCCCTTAATCTATTCTTCTTCTTCTTCTTCCCCATCTTCTTCTTGTTCCCCCTCATCTTCTTTTTCTTCATCATCCTCTTCTCCTCATCTTCCTCTTTTCCTTCTTCATCATCATCATCTTCTTCTTCTTCTTCTTCTTTTTCTTCTCCTTCCTTACATTCTTCTTATTCTTCTTCTTTTACCTCTTCCTCTTCTTTTTCTTCTTATTCTTCCTCTTCTTCTTCTTCTTCTTCTTCCTCTTCTTCTTCTTCCTCTTCTTCTTATTATTATTATTATAATTAGTTTTCTTCTTCTTCCTCTTCTTTCTCCTACCTCCTCCACCTCTTCTTCTTCTTCTTTTACTTCTTCTTCTTCTTCTTTTACCTTTCTTCATCTTCTTCTTCTTCTTTTACTTCTTCTTCTTCTTCTTTCACCTTTCTTCATCTTCTTCTTCTTCTTTTTCTTCTTCTTTCTGCTCTCCTGCTTCCCTTTCTTTTTTCTTCTTCTTCTTCTTCTTCTTCTCTTTGTCCTCCTCCTTCGTCTTCTACTTCTTCCTCTTCTACTTCTTTTCCCTCTTCTTCTTCATCTTCTTCTTCTACTTCTTCTTCTTCTTCTTCTTCTCTTTTTTTCCTCTTATTATTGTTGATTTATTTTCTTCATCTTCTTCTCGTCTTTTTTTGACTTCTTCTTCTTCTTCTTTTTCTCATCCTTCTTCTTGTACTTCTTCTTCTTCTTCTTCTCCTCTTCCTCGTTCTTCTTCTAAATCTTCTTCTTCTTCTTCTACTTCTTCTTCTTCTTCTTCTTCTTCTTCTTCTCTTCTTCTTCTTCTTCTTCTTCTTCAACTTCTTCTTCTTCTTCTTTCTAATAAACTCCTTCTTCTTCTTCTTCTTCTTCCACTTCTTCTTATTCTTCTTCTTCTTCTTCCTCCTCTTCTTTATTTTCTTCTTCTTCTTCTTCTTCTTCCCATTCTTCTACTTCTTCTTCTTCTACTTCTACTTCTTCTTCTCCTTCATCTTCTTCTACTTCAAATTCTTCTTCTCCTCCTCCATCTCCTTCTTCTTAATCTTCTTCATCTTCTTCTTCTTCTTCTTTTTCTTCTTCATCTACTTCTTCTTCTTCTTCTTCAACTTCTTCTTCTTCTTCTTTCTAATGATCTCCTTCTTCTACTTCTTCTTCTTCTTCTTCTTTCTCTTCTTTTTTTTCTTCTTTTTCTTCTTCTTCCTTTATTTCTTCCTCTTCTTCTTCTTCTTCTTCATTGTCATCTTCCTCTTCTTCTTCTTCCCCTACTTCTTCTTCATCATCTTCTTCACCTTCTTCTGCTTTTACTTATTTTACTTCTTTTTGTTCTTTTACTTCTTCTTCTTCTTCATTGTCTTCTTCTTCTTCTTCTTCTTCTTCTTCTTCTTATTCTACTTCTTCTTCTTGTTCTCCTCTTTCTTCGTCATTTTTTCTTCTTCTTGTTCTTCTTCTTTTTCCTTTACTTCTTCTCCTTCTTCTACATCTTCTTCTTCATCATCTTCTTTTTTAACTTCTTCTTGTTCTTCTTCTTTTTCTCTACATCTTCTTCTTTTCCTCCTTCTCTTTCTTCATCTTCCTTCTCCACTTCTTCTTCTTCTTCTTCTTCTTCTTCCCCTCCTTCTACTTCTTCTTCTTCTTCTTCTTCTTCTTCTTCTTCCTCCTCTTCCTCTTCTTCTTCTTCTTATTATTATTAAAATATTGTTATTATTGTTTTTGTTATTCTACTTCTTCTTCTTCCTCTTCTTCTTCTACTTCATCTTCATTTTCTTTATTATCTTCTTGTTTCTTTTCTTCTCTTCTTCAACTACTTCTTCTTCTTTCTCCTCTCCCTCTTTTTACCACTTCTCCTTTCACTTCTTCTTGTCCTTCTTCCACTTCTTCTTCTTCCCCCTCTTCTTCTTCTTCTTCTTTATCTTCTCCCTCTTCTAAGGCTTCTCCTTTCACTTCTTCTTGTCCTTCTTCCACTTTTTCTTCCCCCTCTTCTTCTTCTACTTCTTCTTCTTCTCCTCCTCCTCCGTCTTCTTCAACTTCCACTTCTCCTTCTTCATCCAGTTCTTGTTCTTCCTCTTCTTCATCTGTTCCACTTCATCTTCTTCCTTTTCATCCTCTTCTCCTTCTTCTTCATCTTCTCCTTCAACATCTTTCTCTTCTTGTTCTTCTTCTTTCTCTTCTTCTACTTCTTCTTCTTCTTCTTCTTCTTCTTGTTCCTCTTCTTCTACTTCTTCTACTTCTTCCTCTTCTTCTTCTTCTTCCACCTCATCTTCTTGTTTTTTTCTTTCTCTTCTTCCTCTTCTTTTTCATCATCTTCTTGTTGTTATTGTTCTTCTTCTTCCACTTCTTCTTCTTGCCCATCTTTATCTTCCTCTTCTTGTTCTTGTTCTTCCCCTTCTTTTTTGTCCTCTTCTTCTTCTTCCTCCTCTTCCTTTTCTTCCTCTTCTTCTTCTTCTTCTTCTTCTTCTTTTATCTCTTCTTCTACTTCTTATTCATCTTCTTCTTCTTCTTCTTCTTCTTCTTTTCCTTCTTCATCTACTTCTTCTTCTTCTTCCTTTTCTTCTTCTTCCTCCACTTCTTTTTTTACTTCTACTTCCTCTTCTTCTTCTCTTCCCCTTCTTCTTCTTCATCCCTATCTTCTTCTTCTTCTTTAACTTGTTCTTCATCATCTTCTTCTTCTACTACTACTTCTCCTTCTTTTTCTTCTTCTTCTTCTATTTCTTCATCATAATCTTCATCTTCTTCTTCTTTTTCTTCTTTTACTTCCTCTTCGTCGTTTTCTTCTTCTTCTTCTTCTTCTATTTCTCATCCTCTTCAACTTCTTCTCTTCTACATTTACTTCTTCTTCTTCTTCCTTTTCTACTTCTTGTTCCTCTTCATCTTCTTCTTCATTATCATCATCATCATCATCTTCTTCTTCTTCTTCTTCTCTTCCTTCTTCTTTGACTTCTTCATCATCATGACCTTCTTCTTCTTCTTCTTCTTCTTCTTCTTCGACTTCTTCTTCTACCTCTCCTTCTTCTTCTTCTACTTCTTCTTCTTCCTTTCCACCTCCTCATCCTGGTCCTTCTACTTAGTCTACTTCTTCTTCTTCTTCCACTTCTTCTTCTTCTTGTTCTTCTTCTTCCAAGTCCTCTTCTTCTTCTTCTTGATCATCATCATCATCTTCTTCTTCTTCTCTTCTTCTTCCTTTTCTTCTTCTTCTCCTTCTTCTTCTTCTACTACTTCCTCATCTTCTTCCCCGTCTTCTTTTATGCCTCCTCCTCATCCTCCTCCTTGCTCAACTTATTCTCTTTCTTCTTCTTCTTCTTCTTCCACTTTGGCTTCTTCTTCTTCTTCTTCTTCTCTACATCTTCTTCTTCTTCTTCTTGTTCTACTACTACTACTATTGCTACTACTACCTCTCCACCTTGTTC
>JAIUJO010002854.1:45000-56763 GCA_023846275.1 Vanilla planifolia
CTCCTTCTCCTTATCCTTCTTCTTCTCGTTTTCCTTCTCCATCTTCTACCTCTCCTTCTCCTTCTGCTTGTCCTTCTCATTCTCCTTTTCCTTCTCCTCCTTTCCCCACAGCCTCCTCCTCCACCTTCTTCTTCTTCTTCTTCTTCTTCTTTCTTCTTTTTTCTTTCTTCTTTCTTCTTTCTCCTTCTTTCTTCCTTCTTCTTTCATCCTTCCTCCTTTCTTCCTTCTTCCTTCTTCCTTCTTCGCTCTTCCTTTTTTCTTCCTTCTTCTTTCTTCTTTGTTCTTTCTTCTTTCTTTTTTATTCTTTCTCATCTTCTTCATCATCTTCTTCTTCTTTTTCTCCTTCTTTTTCCTCTTGTTGTTCCTCCTCTTCTTCTTCTTCCTTCTTCCATCTTCCTTCTTACTTCTTCCTTCTTCTTCCTTCTTCTTTCTACCTTTTGCAAATCTTTAATCCCTAATCTCTAATCCTTAATCCTTAATATTTAATCTCTAATCCCTAATCCTTAATCCTAAATCTCTAAGCTCTTATGCCTAATATTTAATTCCTAATCCCTAATCCTTTATCTATAATCCATAGTACCTACTTGCTAATCTCTTGTCTTTAGTCCCTAATCCTTTAATCATTAATCCCTAATGCCTTAATCTTGAGTCATTAATCCCTAATCCCTTAATCTTAAGTCTTTAATCCCTAATCCCTACTCTTTAACACAAAATCTTGAATCCAAAATCCATAATCGCTAATCTTAAATCCTTAATCCCTAATCCATATTCCTTAATCCATAATGCCCAATCATAAATACCTAATTATTAATAATTAATCCTTTAATTCTTAATCCCTAACTACAATTATTAATCTCATCATCCCGAATCCTTTATCATTAATCTTTAATCCTTAATTCCTAATCCATAATTAATCCCTTCATCCCTAATCCTTTATCCTTAATCCTTAATCCTTATTACATATTCCCTAATCCCTACTCTGTAATTAATAACCCTTAATCCCTAAACCATAATCTCTAATTGCTAATCAATAAATCCCCAATCCTTAGTCCTTTATCGCTAATACATAATCCCTAATTCTTAATCATAAATCTCTTCATTCCTAATCTCGAATGCCTAATCTTTAATCCTTGATTTTTATTACTTAGTCCCTGATCCCTACTCCATAATCCATAATTCTTAATCTTTAAACCTTAATTTAATAATTACTAATTTATAATCCCTAATCTCTAATCCTTATTGCCTACTACCTAATCTATCCCTCCTTAATCCCTAATGTCTAATACCTAATCTTGAATCCTTAATCCCTTATCTCTAGTACCTAATCCAAATTACAATCAATTAATCTAATCTATAGTTCCTAATCTCTAATCCCTAATCTTGAATTCTAAATTTTTAATCACTAATCTCTAATTCTTAATCATTATTCTCCACTTCCTAATCCATAATCCTTAATCCTAAATCCCTAATCTAATCTCTTTAGTAATTAATCCCTTAATCCTTAGTCCCTAACCTCTAATCCATAATCATTAATCCTTTAATCATTAATTCTTAATCTCTAATCCTTAAATCTTAATCCCTATTAAATACTCCTTAAACCCTATTCCTCATATCGTAATCCTTATTCCAAAACCCTAAACCCTCATTGCTGATCAAGAATCCCTAATACCTTATCCCTTAACCATAATCTCTAATCCTCATTCCCTCACACCTAATCCATAATCTATCCTTCTTTAATTCCTAACCACTAATCCCTAATCCAACTCTTTTTCCTTATCTTCTTCTTCTTCCTCCTCCTCCTCTTCTTCTTCTTCTTCTTGTTTTTCTTCTTCCTCTTCTTATCTTCCTCTTCTTCTTCTTCTTCTTCTTCATCTTCTACTACTATTTCCTCTTCTTCTTCTTCTTCTTCTTCTCCATCTTCTTCTTCTTCTTCCTTTTCTTCTTCTTTTTCTCCTTCTCCTTCTCCTTCTCCTTCTCCGTCTCCTTCTCCTCCTCTTTCTCTATGTCCTCCTCCTTCTCCTTCACCTTCTTCTTCTTCTTCTTCATTCTTCATTCTTCTTTCTTCTTTCTTCTTTCTTCCATCTTTGTTCCACCTTCCTTTTTCCTTATTCTTACTTCTTTCTTTCTTCTACTTTCTTTGTTATTCTTCTTCTTTATTTATTATTCTTCCTCTTCTTCTTCTACTTCTTCTTCTTCTTCTTCTTCTTCTTCTTCTCTTTCCTCTTCTTCTTCGTCCTTTTCTTCTTCTTTTTTCTTCGTTCTTTCTTCTTCCTTCTTTTTTCTTCTTTCTTCTACTTCTTCCTTCTTCTTTCTTCCTTCTTCCTTCTTTCCTCTTCCTTCTCTCTTTTCTTTAATCCTTAATCCATAATCTATCCTTAATCTCTAATCTTTAATCCTTAATTCTTAATCTCTACTCCTAAGTCTTTAATCTATAAACCATAATCCCTAATACCTTATTCTTATTCCCTAATCCCTAATCTACAATAAATAATACTTAATTCCAAATCTCTATTTCTTAATCTCTAATCCTTATTCCTTAATCACTAATCCCTAATTCTAATCTTAATACCTTAATCTCTAATTCTTAATCTCTAATACCTAATCCTAAATCCTAAATCCCAAATCCTTAATAACTAATCTCTAATCCTTAATCGTTAATCCCTATTCCTTAATTCGGGATCCCTAATCTTAAATCTCTAATCTTTAATAATTAATCCGTTAATCCTTAATCCATAATCTTGAGTAATTAATCCCTTCAACTCTAATCCTTAATCCTTAAATTTTAATCCATAATGATTATTACTTATTTCCTAATCTTTACCCCCTAATTTATAATCCTTAATCCGTAAACCCTAATCCCTTAGTGATAATCCATAATCCCTAATCTCTAATGCCTAATACCTAACCCTTTTCTCCTAATCTCTAATCCCTAATCCCTAATACTTAATCATTTATCACCAATCCCTCCATCTTTAATCCATAATCTAGATTCCTAAATCCTTAATCCCTCCCTTAAACTCAAATCCTTAATCCCTTGTCCCTAATCTAACTATAGTTGCTTATTATTAAATCATTAATCCTTAATCTCTAATTCTGAATCCTAAATCCTAAATCCCTAATCAATAATCTCGAATCCTTAATCCTTTTCCCCTATTTTGTGAGCCATAATGTCGAATCCAAAATCCTTAATCTATAATCTTTAGTAATTAATCTGTTAATCCGTAGTACCCAATCTCTAATCCCCTAATCCTACTCCCTATTCCTTAATCCTTAACCCTAACTTTTATTACTTATTCCTTAATTTATACTCTCTAATCCATAATCCTTAATCCCTAAAACCTAATCCCTAATTGCTAATAAAAAATCCTAAGTCCTTAATCCTTAATCCTTAGCATCTAATCCCTAATCTCTCCCTCCTTAATCCCTAATCCTAACACCAAAGCCCTAATCCCTAATCTATCACTTTTTTCTCTTCTTCTTCTACTTTTTCCTCTTCTTCTTCCTGTTCTTCTTCTTCTTTCTCTTCTTCTTCTTCTTCTTCATCTTCTTCTTCTTCATCTTCTTCTTCTTCTACTTCTTCCTCTTCTTCTTCTTCCCCTTCTTCTTTTTAATCTTCTTCTTTTCTTATTCTTCTTCTTCCTCTTCTTATTTTTCTTCTTCTTCTTCATCTACTTTTTATTTTTCTTTTTATTCTTCTACTTCTTCTTCTTCTCCTCCTCCTCCACCTCCACCTCCTCCTCCATCTCCCTCTACTTTTCTTTCACCATCTTCTTCTTATTTTCCTGCTGCTCCTTCCCCTTCTCCTTCTCCTTCTCCATCTCCTTCTCATTCTCCTTCTCCTTCTCCTTCTCCTTCTCCTCCTCCTTCTCCACATCCAACTCCTTCTCCTTCAACTTCTTCTTCTTCTTCTTCTTCTTCGCTCCTCTTTCTTCTTTCTTCTTTCCTCTTTCCTCTTTCTTCTTCCTCCTTCCTTCTTCATTCTTATTTCCACCTTCCTTCTTCCTTCTTCCCTTCTTCCTTCTTTCTTTCTTCTTCTGTTTTCTTTCTTCTTTCCCCTTTATTCTTCCTGTTCTTCTTCCTCTTCTTTTTCATCTTCATTTTTTTCTCTTCTTCTTTCTTCTTGCTTCTTTTACTTCCTTCTTCCCTCATCTTTCTTCCTTCTTACTTCTTCCTTTTCCTTAATCCCTAATCTAAAATCTCTAACCCTTAATTCTTAATCCCAAATACTTAATCCTTATCTCTATTCTCTCTTACTTAAACTCTAACCTCTAACTCTAATCCCTAATAACTAATTCCTAATATGTAATCCCTAATCTATAATTCATAATACCTAAATCATGATCTCTAATCCTTAATCACAAATCCCTAATGCTTAATCACTAATAAAAAATCCCTAACCACTAATCTCTAATCCCTAATCTCTAATCTCTATTCTTTATTCTCTAATTTTTTAATCCCAAATCCATAATTTCTAATCTATAATCCCTAATGCATAATTCTTAAAATAAAATCCTAATCTTTAATAATTAATCCCTCATTCCTTAACCCCTAATCTTGAATCCCTAATCAATAATTGCTTCATCACTAATCCTTAATCTCCAATCCCTATTACTTATTTTCTAATTCCTATGCCTTAATCCATAATCCTCAACCCCTAAACCCTAATCCTTAGTTGCTAATCCATAATCCTTAATCCCTAATCTTTAATCTCTAATCACTAAAGTTTAATACCTAATCCCTCACCCTAATCCCTAATCCTAAATGCCTAATCTTAAATCCCAAATCCCTCCTTCATTAATCTATAAACCGTGTTCCAAAATCCCTAATCCCTCTCTCCTTAATGCCAAATCCTTAATCGTTACTCTCTAATCTTAATTATAATTTCTTAATCTTTAATCTCTAATGCTTATTCTCTAATCTCTATCCCCTAATCATTAATTCTTAATCCCTATAATCCCTTCCTAAATCCTTAATCTATAATCTTTAGTAATTCTTCCACTTTTCTTCTTTTTCTTCTTCTATTTCTTCTTCTTCTTCCTCCTCCTCCTCCTCCTCTTCTTCTTTTACTTCTTTTACTTCTTCATTGTATTCCTCTTGTTCTTCTCTTCTTCTACTACTTCTTCTTGTTTACCTTCTTCTTCTTCCTCTTCCTCTTCTTCTTCTTCTATATGAGATGATGAAGGTGAAGAAAAAGAAGAAGTAGAGGAAGAAGAAAAGGAAGAAGAAGAAGAAGAAGAAGAAGAAGAGGAAAAAGAAGAAGAAAAAGAAGAGGAGGAAGAAAAAGAGATGAAGAAGAAGAATAAGAAGGAGAAGAAGAATTAGAAGAAGAAGAAGAAGAAGAAGAAGAAAAAGAAAAAGAAGAAGAGGAAGAACAAAAAGAAGAATAAGAACAGGAACTATAGTTGTTTTGATGAGCCATTCATAGTTTCATAGTCGAAAATATTTTATAATTACACTTGCATGGCTTAATCTTTTAGAAAAGTGTATGACTATTAATAAGATCAGCTAGGTAAGAAAAAAAAAATAAAGTGCTAAGTAGCACCTTATGTGATTATTGACATGTTCATTATGTTGGCCATTCTTCCAAAGGAAGAGTGAGTTATCCCAAGTTGGGATATCATACCTTCAGCTCTAAAAAGTTGTCTTTTAATAATAACATTCTTGGACAACATACCTCCCTAGTAAAGAATGATTTTCTTCTTCTTCTTCTACTACTTCTCCTCCTCCTTCTTCTTCTACTTCTCGCCTTCTTCTCCCTATTCTTCTCCTTCTTCTATTTCTTCATGGTCTTTTTTTTCTTCTTCTAATTAATATTGTTATTATTATTATTCTTCTTCTCCATCTTCTTATTCTTCTTCCTCTTCTTCTTCTTCTTCTTTTTCTTCTTTATCCTCTTTTTCTTCTTCTACTACTTCTCCTTCCCCTTCTTTTTCTTCTTTTAACACTTCTCCTTATTCTCTGTCTTCTTCTTCATCTTCTTCTTTTTAATCTTCTTCTTCCTTATCTTCTTCTCCATCTTTTTCATCTTCTTCTTATTCTTCTTTTTCAACATCAACTTCTTCCTTTTCTTCTTCTTCTCCCTTTGCTTCTTCTTTTTTTTCTTCTTCTTTTATACCTTCTCCATCTTTTCTTCTTCTTTTTCTCGATCTTCTTCTTCTTCATCATCATCATCTTCTTCTTCTCATTGTTCTGCTTCTTCTTCCTCTTCTCCTTCTTTTTCTACTTCCTTTTCCTCTTCTTCTTTTTCTTTATCCTCTTCTTCTTCTTCTTCTTGTTTTTATAGTTCTTGTTCTTCTTCTTCTTCCTCTTCTTCTTCTACTTTTCCTCATCCTCCTCCTCCTTCATCATCTTCTTATTCTCCTTCTTCTTTTTCTTCTTCTTTTTCTTCTTCTTCTTCATATTCTTGTTCTTCATCAACTTCTTCTACTTCTTCCTCTTCTTCTTCCTCTTCTTCTTCTCCTTCTCCTTCTTCTACTTCTTCTTCTTCTTCTACGACAACTACTTCTTCATCTTCTTCTTATTATTATTATTCTTATTCTATTCTTATTCTTCTTATTGTTCTTCTTCTTCTCCTTCTTCTTCTTCACCATCTTGTTCTTCTTGTTCCCCTTCTTCTTCTTCTTCTTCCTCTTCTTCTTCTCCTCCTCCTCCTCCTTCTACTTCTTCTTCTTCTTCTTCTTCTTCTCCTCCTCGTCCTCCTCCTCCTCCACCTCCATCTTCTTCCTCTTCTTCTTCTTCTTCTTCCTCTCTTCTCCCTCTTCTTCCTTTTCTATCTTTTCTTCTTCCTCCTCATCTTCTTATTATTATTCTTCATGTTCCTCTTCTTCTTCTTTTCTTCTTCTTCTTCTTCTTCTTCTTATTCTTCTTCTTCATTTTTTCTTTTTCTTTCTCTTCTTCTTCTTCTTCTTCCTCTTCTTCATCTTCTTCTTGTTCATCTTGCTCATCTTCTTCACCATCTTCTACTTCTTCATCATCTGCTTCTTCGTCATCATCATCATCTTCTTCTTCTTCTTCATCTTCTTCTTTTTCTTCTTCTTCTTTATTTTCTTCTTCTTCTTCACCATTTTCTTTTTCTTCTTTGTATTCTCCATCTTCTTCTTCATCTTCTTATTATTGTCCTTCTTCTTCTTCTTTTTCTTCTTCTTCCTCCTCCTCTTCTTCTTCTTCTCCTCCTCTTCCTTGTTGTTGTTGTTGTTCTTCTTCTTCTTATTTTTCTTCTTTTCCTTCTTCATCTTCTTCTTCTACTTCTACTTCACCTTCATGATAGTCATCTTCTTATTCTTCTTCTACTTCTTCTCCTCCATCATAATCATAATCTTCTTCTTCATCTCCTTCTTCAAATGCTTGTTCTTCCTCTTCTTCTTCTTCTTCTTCTTTTTCTACTTCGTCTTCTTCTTCTCCTTCTTTTTCTTCTTCTTCTTCTTCTTCTGCTTCTCTTTCAAGATAGTCTTCTTCTTATTCTTCTTTTTCTGCTTCTCCTTCATGATAGTCTTCTTCTTATTCTTCTTTTTCTGCTTCTCCTTCATGATAGTCTTCTTCTTATTCTTCTTCTAGTTCTTCTCCTTCATCATAACCTTCTTCTTATTCTTCATCATCATCATCTAGTTCTTCTCCTTCTTCTTCTTCCTCTTCTTCTTCTCCTTTTTCTTCTTCTTCTCCATCGCCTTCTTCGTCTTCTTCTTGTTTTTATAGGTCTTCTTCTCCTTCTTGTCCCCCTCCTCCTTCATCAACTTCTTTTACTTCTTCTTTTTCTTCTTTTACTTCTACTACTTCTTCATCTTCTTCTTTTTATTCTCCTTCATCATCATCTTCTTCTTTTCCTCCTCTTCTTCTTCTTCTTCTTCTTCTCCTTCTTCTTCTTCTACTTCTTCTTCTTCTCCTTCTTCTTCTTCTTATTCTTCTTCTGCTTCTTCTCCTAATTCTTCATCTTCTTCTTCTTCTTGTTCTTATTCTTATTTTTATTCTTATTCTTATTGTTCTTGTTCTTGTTCTTCTTCCTCTTCTTCTTCTCCTTCTTCTTCTTCTTCTTCTTCTTCTTCTTCTTCTTCTTCTTTCTTCTTCTTCTTCTCCTTCTTATTCTTCTTCTGCTTCTTCCTCTTCTTTTTCTTCATCGTCTTCTTTTTCTTCAACATCTTGTTCTTCTTGTTCACCTTCTTCTTCTTCTTCTACTCCTCCTCCTCCTCCTCCTCCTTCTGCTTCTTCGTCTTTTTCTTCTTCTTTTTCTTCTCCTCCTCTTACTCCTCCTTCTCCTTTTCCTCCACCTTCTTCTTCTTCTTCTTGTTCCTCCTCTTCTTCTTCCTCTTATTCTTCTACTGTCTTTTCTTCTTCTTTTTCTTCTTCTTCTACTTCTTCTTCTTATTGTTCTTGTTCCTCTTCTTATTATTTTCCTCTCTCTTCCTCTTCTTCTTCTTCTTCACCTTCTCAGTCTCCTACTTCTTCTTCTTATTCTTCTTCCTATTCTGTTCCTTCTTCTTTCTCTCTCTTCCTCTTCAACTACTTCTTCTTCTTCATCTTCTTCTTCTCCTTCTTCTTCTTGTTCTGCTTCTCCTTCATGATATTCTTCTTCTTATTCTTCTTCTACTTTTTCTCCATCACCATAACCTTTTTTCTTCTTCTTCATCATCATCATCTACTTCTTCTTCTTCTTTTCTTCTTCTTCTCCATCTTCTTGTTCTTATTCTTGTTCTTCTTCTCCATCTTTGTCTTTTCCATCTTCTTCATTTTCTTCTTCTTCTTTATCTACTTCTTCATCATCTTCTTCCTCTTTTTTTTTCTTCTTCTTTTTATTATTCTTATTATTCTCTTCTTCTTCTTCTTCATCATCATCTTCTTCTTCTACTACTTCTTATTTCCGTTTTTCTTCTTCTTCTTCTTCTTCTTCTTCTTCTTCTTCTTCTTCTTCTTCTCCTTCTTCCTCTACTACTACTTCTACTTCTTCTATTTTCTTCTTCTTCTTCTTCTTCTTCTTCTTCTCCTTCTTCCTCTACTTCTTTTTCTCGTTCTTCTTTTTCTTCTTCTTCTTCTTCTTTTTCTTCTTCTCTTCTTATTTTTTTCCTATTCTTCTTCTTCTTCTTCTTATTCTTCATCATCATCATCATCATCTTCTTCTTCTTCTTCTTCTTCTACATCTTCTTCTTCTTCTTTTTCTTCTCCCTCTTAATATCCATCTTCATCTTCTTCTATTTCGAATACTTCTTCTTCTTCTTACTCTTCTTCTTCATTATCTTCTTTTTCTCCTTCATCTTCTTCTTCTCCTACGCCTTCTCCTTCTTTTCTTCTTTTCCTTCTTCTTCTTCTTCTTCTTCCTCAACTACTTCCTTTTCTTAATTTTGTTCTTCTTCTTTTTTTTTTATCTTCTTTTTCTTTTTTTTTCATCTTCAACTTCTTCTTCTACTTCTTCTTCTTCTTCTTCCTGCTCCACTTCTTGTTCTTCTTCAACCTCTTCTTTTTCTTCTCCTTCTTCTTCCTCTTCTTCTTATTATTCTTATTCTTCTTCTTCTTCTTCTTCATCTTCTTCTCCTTCTTCTTCTATTACCTTTTCTTCTTCTTCTTCTTCTTCTACTTTTTCTTCTTCTTCTTCTTCTTCTTCGTCTTATTCTTCATCATCATCATCATCATCATCTTCTTCTTCTTCTTCTTCTACATCTTCTTCTTCTTCTTTTCTTCTCCTTCTTATATCCTTCTTCTACTTCTATTTCTAATCATGCTTCTTCTTCTTCCTCCTCTTCTTCTTCATCATCTTCTTTTTCTCCTTCATCTTCTTCTTCTCCTCCTCCTCCTTCTCCTTCTTTTCTTCCTTTCCTTCTTCTTCTTCTTCTTCTTCCTCAACTAGTTCCTTTTCTTTCTTTTGCTCTTCTTCTTTTTTTTCATCTTCTTTTTCTTTTTTTTTTCATCTTCAACTTCTTCTTATACTCCTTCTTCCTCTTCTTCTTCTTGTTCTTTTTCAACCACTTCTTTTTCTTCTCCTTCTTCTTCTTCTTCTTCTTATTATTCTTATTATTCTTCTTCTTCTTCTTCTTTTCTTCCTCCTCTTCTTCTTCTTCTATTTTTTCTTCCTCTTCTACTTCTTCTTTTTCTTTTTCTTCTTCTTCATCATTATTTTCTTCTTCTACTTCTTCCTCTTCTTCTTGTTCTATTTCTTCTTCTTCTTCTTATTCTTCCTCATCTTCATCTCCATCTTCTTCTTCTTCTTCTTCTTTTTCATGTTATCCTTCTTCATTATCATCTTCTTCTTCTTCTTTTCTTCTTGTTTTTCTTCTTCTTCTTCTTCTTCTTCTTCTTTTGTTTGCCTTCTCTAACTTCTTCATTTTCTTCTTTTTCTTCTCCATCTTCTTCTTCTTCATCATCATTATCTTCTTCTTCTTCTTCTACTTCTTCTTCTTCTTCTACTCTTTTTTCTTCTTCTTCTTCTTCTTCTTCTTATTATTTTTCTTAGCCTTCTTCTTTTCCTTCTTCATCTTCTTCTTCTTCTTCTTCTCCTCCTCTTCCTCCTCTTTCATCATCTTCTTGTTCTTCTTCTTATTGTTGTTCATCTTCTTCCACTTTTTCTACTTGTTCATCTAATTCTTCATCTTCTTTTTCTTCTTCTTCTAGCTCTGCATCATCATCTTCTAGTTCTTCTTCTTCTTCATGTTCTTTTTCTTCTTTTCCTTTTTCTTCTTCTTCTTCTTCATCATCTTCTTCTTTATCTTCTTCAAGTTCATCTTCCTCTTCTTCTTCTTCTCCTTCTTCTTCTGACCCTTCATATTCTTTTTTTTCTAGTTTTTCTTCTTCTTCTTCTTCACCATCTTCTTCTTGTTGCTCTTGTTCTTCTTCTTCTTATTCTACATCTTCTTTTTCTTCTTCATCCTCTCCATCTTCTTCTTTATTATCCTCATCTTCTTCTTCTTCTTCTGCTTGTTCTTCTTCCTCTTCTTCTTCTTCTTCCACTTCTTCTTGTTCTCTTTCATCATTGACTTCTTCTTCCTCTTCTTCTTCTTCTTCATTTTGTACTTCTTCTTCTTCCTCTTCTTCTTCTTCATCTTCTTCTTCTTTGTCGTCTACTTTTTAACCATCTTCTTCTTCTTTTTCTTCTTCTTATCCTTCTCCTTCTACTTCTTTTTTTGTCCCTTATTCTTGATCTTCTTCTTTGTCTTCTTCTTCTTTTTCTTCCTCCTCTTCTTCTTTTTCTTTTTCTTATTCATCTTCTTCTCCTTCTCCTTATTCTTCTTCTTCTTCCACTTCTTTTTCTTCTTCTTCTTCTTCTTTCTAGTCTTCCCCTTCTTCTTCCTCTTCTTCTCATTCTTATTCTTCATTTCCTTCTTCTTGTTTCTCTTCTTCTTCTTCTTCTTCTTCTTTCTCTTCTTCTTCTTCTTCTTCTTCTTCTTCTTCTACTACTATTATTTTCTCTTGTTCTTCTTCTTTTTCTTCTGCTACTTTCTCTTGTTCATCTTCTTCAATTACTACTACTTCTTCTTTTCCATCATCATCATCATCTTCTTCTTCTTTTTCTTCTACTCCTTTTTCCTCTTCTTCTTCTTCTTCTTCTTCTTCCTCTTCTTCTTCTTCTTCTTCTTCTTCTTCTTGTTTTTCTTATTCTTCTTCTTTTCTTCTTCTTCTTCTTCTTCTTCTTCTTGTTTTTCTTATTCTTCTTCTTTTTTTCTTCTTCTTCTTCTTCTTCTCCTCCTCCTCCTCCTCCTCCTGCTCCTCCTGCTCCATCATTTTCTAGTTCTTGTTCTTCTTGTTGTTGTTCTTCTTCTTCTACTTCTTCTACTTGTTCATCTA